>JAQIYA010002236.1:0-10317 GCA_034699355.1 Microtritia minima
ACACACACTACACAAACAAATAAACAGCTTTAATAATAATTCTAAAATAATTTTAAAATGTCAAAATGATGTTTAAACCATCATTTTGTGTTTAAAACAAAATACATAATTGTAATCGGTGACAAAATAATTTTTTATCATTTAGAAGCCTATCGTTCATTCCAAAGGCGTTTTTTCCATTTTTGGTTAAAAGGGTTTTCAGTTATTTCAAGTTTTTAGACAACATTTTGCGATTTTAACTTACGATCGTTTGCTTAGAGTCTTAGTTATGCTTTAAATTTAATTTAGTAAAATTGATAGGCGGCGCTATTGTTTAATCTTTAACTTAAATGGTAAATTTCAATGAAATTTTAGTGACATTTCATGAAAATTCATGAAAGTTTCAAATATTTAATCTCTTACATACCTATTTAAAACAATGTTCAAAATAATTATGCAATACAAAGACTGACTGAATTTTATCACTGCAGGTGTATAACATTCTTTACGGTGCCCAACATATTATTTAATTTATCACATATACCTCTAAAGCTAAAAATCTGTTCATCATTATAACACTCACTACATGTAAATCCACTCACTCTAAAAAGTTATCTTAATTTAAGAAATAAACTTAATTAACCGCACTTCAATGGCTGATGTTATTAGACGTATAATATTTAGGTTCAATTTTATACGTTATAGAATCACAGTGTGGACCACAAGAGGAGAGACAAGTGGCCACCAATATATTACCCTTTTCGGTACACTTTTTTTGTTGCCAAAGACGAGTTAAGAGGGACGAGTTAACTGCCATTCGTTGTCAAATATGTAAACATAGAAATTAAATAGTAGTATTTTGTTAGAGAATAAGTTAATAATTGTGTTAAATTTTTTTAAACAAAAATGTCTATAACAATACTTTTTAACCAAACTTTAAAAGATTAAAAGCTCCGATTGACAGACATTTAAGATAGTTTTTACTATTTATTGATAATTCAAAAAAGTTTTTCAATAAAAAGTAGTTAAACTTAAAATTGATTATTTTATTTTACAATATAGGCAACAATAGAAACAGAGATTGAGATACTGTATCTCAAATCAATTAAATGTCATATATTTTCTGTTACGATAAAAAGTGTTGATTAATAAACAGAAAAATTGAATAATGCTTTTAAAATGTCATTTCTTTTCATTAGGAGTGATAAAGTGTGCATTACTTGATAGTCACAATTGATTTGCAACTTTTGTCTGCACATTGCTTTGCATTGCTTTGCGCATTAATCTTGATCTAAGTTAACAGTCATACAGTCATTTATTGGTCTTTTCAATCAATTCAATGCTAAATAAAGCACCATAAACTAGCATAACATACAATAATAAAGTTTGTCTCAATTATTGGTTCGTTATTTCAACACAATTGCGTTGTTTTGATCAGCAAATTGAATAAACAGAATTAATGATTGCGGTAAGTGTAGGCAATTATTCAAATTGCTTTCACTGATTCTGGTCGAGAGCGCATCTCTCACTACGATGCGAGCCAAGCATTTCAGATTCATTGGTCTGCATTTTTTCTCGTGAATCCAATCGATGAACTTAACTGATGACTGCTCTTCACTGCTCTCATCGATTCGCGTGATCGCCATTTTCGACACAAGCAAATCATTTGCGAATTGATATCCGGCTAAATATAGCAAATCATAAATGAGTACATGTTTCTCATTCATAATGTCCGGAATGATGGACTCTCTTAGTATGCTTTTGCTGAGCGAAACTCCAGCATTGATGAGCTTAAGCACGACTGGTGTCAACTGTTTCTCGACGGCCAGAGTGAGCGGCGTTCCGCTCGCTCTGCAAAACCTGTCACATCCGACGTCTATATCGAAATCGCATTTATTAAGCGATAAGAGGTAATCGAGACAATCGATCGACAGCTGCCTCTCGTCTGCGGTGGCGCTCATTCTCATGTCGCTGTCTATGCAGCAGATAATGGAGTGAAGAACGGTTCCGATGTCGGCGTCGATGGCGTTCACGTCGCAGCCGTGATCTATGAGAGCGTCCATTATCTGTTTGGCCAAATCGAAGTGTCGGCCAAACGACGACACGATGTAAACGAAATGATTCAATAACGGCATCGGCAAACAGTCGCAGTCCAGCTCTGAGGGCGCGTAACAGTTGCAGAGCTGTCTCTTCGCGAGTGACACGCAGTTGTCTACGCTTTTGATGGCCGACAACACTTGTTCGGGATATTCGAATATGAGTTGGGTATAGATATTACAGGGAAATGATTGTCCGAATCGAAGAAACTTAGTAAACAACTTAACTCTTTCGCACATTTTGGCTCTGTTTGGTCGCTAACATGACTAACATTATTCAATTCAGTTCATAACTAACTGCCACTTCATATAACAGTGACCGACTTTAGGCTTTGGATCACTTGTGTTGAAAACAGGTTTTATAAGAACTATAACTGTTTAAGTAGACTACGAGTAAGATTTTTTGCTTTAATAACCTCAATATTTTAATGATCCGAAAGTATTTCATCCTCATATCAACACTCTTTGTCGAGTGTTAGTTAACTCAACAAACTATTAATATAGTTTCCCACTATAATCATGAATAACATTTATTTACATACATATTGTATATTACATGATATAAAACTTAATTAAAAAGTTTGCCATAATTTGTTGTGACGAAAGAAAATAATTTCCTTAAATAAAATATTATTGAAGATATTGAGTTTAATTATTAAACTTAATTAATACAATTATATTTGATACTTATTTTTAAGATTCTTAATTAATGAAATTTTCGGTGTAAAGATTTTGAATAATTATACTGTACTAAAAACAGTATTATTATCGCGTTTATAATTAATATATTTTCGACACTGCTATTGAATAATTATTATTGAAAATTTGAATTTATAAGATATAGCAAATCAATGGTATCCCTAAATTTTCATAACAATTAGTGGATTATCTATAAAACATGTTTGATGTTTATGCTGTAATAAACGCCTCAACAATTATATGCGTTTAATGAGTTTATAATACAGTTTTGAACAAAATATGAAAATCAAATACATTTTAGAGGTCTGAACAACTGATACCGACGGCGTTAACTTGATTTTAATATTTGCAGATCAACTAATAATAAACTAAATCAACTAAAACTAAACTTAACTAAAAATAATTACATAAAGATAGCATGAATTAAAGTATATTGTTGTTTAAAAATGTATTTGATTTATTAGCAACAATATGGGAATGTGTCCGAAACGAGACCACACGTCTGACCGCTATTCACACAAAACAACTGCGATATGAAAAGCAAAGGCTATTAAATAATTACGTATTCGAAAGTTTTGCCGCTCTTTATAGGCTTCGATTTGATTATTGAATACAAACGCTTTGAAATACATTGAAACGGATTGTTGTGCTTCTCCTGAGACTCGTGTTGAGCTCGTGTTGGTCTCGTGTTGAGGTGAGGTCTGATGGCGAGTGAGAGCGAACGAAGTGCTGAAGACATGATCTGCAAGATATGTCTTTCGCTTTTGATACCACCCGTAACTGTGAGTGACTGCTATGCGCTCAGCGATAGTTAGGCTAACATTAAATGATTGACAGCTGCCGTGCGGTCACGAGATGTGCGGCCACTGCTTCGACGCCAACGCCAGTCACGTGAGTCTTCGGTGTCCGTTCTGTCGAATCCGCATCTCTTGTTGGGCGCGAAACGCGCGCAAAAACGATCGACTCGTCAATCGCGACAAATGGCTGTCCATTATAAACAGATTTCCGCAATTGCTTGTCAGTCAAGAAGAGAGAGACAGCGTTGAGCAGCAGTTGGATGCCTGTCTTCAGCGCACACCCATTCAGAGACTCATATCCGCCGACGGAGAGGTCGGCCAAGAGTTTGAGCACTTAATGCGAGAGCAAAATGAAATTCAAATGAAAGAAGAAGAGGAGAGCATTCAATTGATTGCTCGACTGCTAGAAGAGGACAATCGAGTGATGAATGAAAGACGAAAGCAATCGCTCGACACTGCGAACGACGAAATGCTCGCCAAAAGACTTCAAAAGCAAGAGTACGATCGCATCTCTGGTCAACGTTTGCGAGACTCAGAGGACTGGTATGAGTTCAGAACGAGAAAGACTGTTCAATATTTAGAGGATAGCGAAACAGAACAAGAAAGTGAAGGTCAAAGTGATGGTCATAGCGATGGACGAAACGATGGACGAAATGATGGACAAACTGATGCTTAAAGTGATTCACAAATTGTTGGATAGAGTAATTGATTAATTACTAAATAAATGACTTTTTGATTAAATTCTCAAAAGTATACTTTTATAAAAAAAATGCAATCTTTTATTTGTTAGTTTATATCAATTATTAATATTTATCTATTCTTTTAATTATTTGTTTATTTTATAAACAAATTATTATTTATGTTTATTAATTTAATTATAATTTTATATTCATCTAATTATATAGCGTTTTTTAATATCTGATTCGAGTCACTACAGTGTTGTTTACAGTCACTCATAATTTCGCTCATAATGTCACTCATTCTTTCATTTGTTTCAAGTGCTCACCATTTTTAGCCAAACAACTTTCACCACGAATTAACAAATTTTTAAAAACACTAACAAAAGTTTAGTCATCTTTTTAATTATTAATTTCATCAATTTAGAGATTCTACTAAACCAATGACTGTAAGCACACAACACTGTAGTGACTCGCATCAGATATAAAATACACTATTTATTATTAATATACTATAGTATTTTTTGTGGTTATAAATAAATTTATTTACTGTTGTAAACTTATGATTGTTTAAAAGTTATTTTCTAAAGGTTAGAAAGTTTAATAAAATCAAACAATAAAAACTATAAAATTTATTCAAAGCGCTTCATTGCATTAATTATGACACAACTTTGGCACAATTTCGCGAAATTAAATTTATCTAATTTGAATTTTTTAGGACATTATTACTACATTAATAACAATAAAATAAAAATTTAATATCTATAGTTAGATTTAATTTAACTAATATTGAATCCATCATTTATGAAACGGTAGAAAATTTGAAAAGTGCTTTTGAGAGGTTATATAAATTTGAAATTGTTCGCGAAATAAAACAACGTTTCAACTATACTTAAGAAAATTAATTTTTTACAATAAAGTATTTTATTTGAAATACATACACGTATTGTAATGGAATACAAATCGCAAATTGCTATTAGAGTGAAAAAGTTTTACTATAATAAAAGGATAAAAGTATTGGTTTTTAAATTCTTTAATATCATGTATGTATTGATTTTATTTGATACTTTGTGTGTATTGGCATAAAATTTATGATTTTACTGAATTATATCAGCGTCTGTTTTATTTTATTTTATTACATATCGTTAAGAGAGTTTTAAGTTTTAAAAAATTAATGCTTATTAGGAAAATATAAAATAATAGTATTTTGAAAATCAATTATTGAAATTTATAATTTATAGTAATAATAATCTTAGAGGCACTAAATGTTAAATGTATTACTTTAAGTTAATATATGACTGAATTAATTAACATAAAGGCAATGCAATAAACTACAATATATCAATAAATAAAAGTGTATAATCTTATCAAATATATTTAATATTTTAATGTTATAATCTGTCATAATTATTTTGTGTATAATCTTGTTTAAATATTATTTTTTTAAAGTAAATTGAGAATTAATTTTAAATGAATCGAAATTTTCTTGGAGTTGAATTTTTTTGCTGATTTAATTGTTGAATTAATAGAAGTAAGAAAAGTTAATAGTTTTATAATAATTATATGCTCATTAAATACTCATAAATTATTTATGCGTATACATGAAACTCATGTTATGATTAACATTTATGTTACATTTAATTATAGTTGCAAATAATAAACACGACAAATCAAATTATGAAATATATTGAAAATGAATAAAGTATTATATATTAAAATAAGTAAATGGACGCTAATTATATTAAATATTGCCGTTTTGTGCGCGACTTGTTATTTATCAGTGATCATCTGGAAGAGGCTGAATGAAGATGAACAGGATTTGAATGAGAGACGAACCAAATTAGAGAAGAATGAAGATAAACAGTTATCTCAACAAATTTCGATACACAGATCAGTTCTGATCACAAGCTCTTCAATAATTATTCTGATGACAACTTTAGGCATTACAGGTGCCCTTCGACACAATATGTGCTTAATTTTTATTTATAACATATTTTGCGTAATTGTTTTGCTCGTTCTTGTTGTTGGATGGAAGACATACGCCAAACAATTATTATACTATGCCATTATATTGGCCATTATTTTGTTGGCCACTATTTTAGCGTTTTTATTGAATCGATTGCTAAAGTTAGAGCCGCATTGGATGCTTAACTTCAAACTAATTGAATCGAATGATAGCTTATAAAATACTGAATCACACTTTTTTAGGTTAAATATTTTAATTATTTTTTAGTTATCATATCGTAATAACTAAGAATGAAATATGAAATGTTAGAATTTTCATTTTCTGAGATAACTTTAGAAATTTTAAATAATTCATACAAACTTATAAATTTATTAATGATCTAAATTGCAGCATAAAATGTTTCAAACTTTGTAATTTTGCGTTCACGTGTAAATTTCAATTTTTTATCGAATAAACAGTAATTTTAAGATAATAAGATTTTAAAAACATTTTCATTGAAAGGCAAATTAAAGAAAAAAAAGTTAAGTGGTTTGAAATTAAATACAATTATTGTTTATACAGTATTCAGTAATATATTACTTATATGATTTTACAATTTGATGAATAATTTACTCAATGAATTAATTAATAAACTAAAATTGAAAACATAACAAAAGAAAAAGTGAGATAAACGTTATTATAAAGTTGATTACTATTGCCATTACAACCATCGCCATCACAGATGCAGTCATAAATCTTGTACTGTTTAGCCCGATATCAATAACATTTTATTCATCTAATGAGTTGCTAAAGCCTGGACAACGGAAATTGACGCATCGAAACTCACCAAAACCAGGACCAACACTAATATAGATTGAAGTATTAGGTATACACTCAACTAATATATAGTCAATATATAGTCAATGTGTTAATGAGTCGATTTTGCAAAAAATTACATATTAATGAAACAAATTAAAAACTTTGAACTTAAAATACTTTGTAATAACTAGTGCTGAGCCAATGCTAGGCTCAGGTCAAGGTTTTTGAGCCGATGAACAGCAATATAGTAATAAAGTATAAAAAATTGTTGCATAAAAATTGTAATCATTTCGTATTATTTAATTGACAATCAATTTGATAAATATCTAAAATATCTGATAAACATTTTATATAATATTCAATTGTTATCACTATTAAATCTATTCTACTTTAAGCATTTTAAAATAATAAGCAAGTAATTGCTAAAGTATTTATAATTTCTAAAAATTACACTAAGTTTATTTTTGAAATGAATAATTAATATGCAATAATTATGCAACAATTATTTTGATTTATATTACTTATAAACAATATTTTTAGTTGACTTTATGAAATTTATTCAAACTTATTTAAACCGCATTCAAACTTTTCAGATTAAAGTATATACAAGTGAAATATACATTATTAATGAAAATGTCTGATAGAATGTGAAATTTTTTACCATCTGAAGGTAAAAATCAATTTTATTTTCAGATAAAATATTCTTAATTTATTTTTAAAAATACCAAAATGTACTCAATTTTTTTTGTATAATGCAAGCGAATTACGAGAATTACGAGCTAAACAACAAATGATTAATTGTTTTATAATATTGTATCACTAAATTGCTTGCTTTCGGGGACAATACTGTACTCTTCATTAAACAATTCTGTTGAGCATTATCTAAATGTAGGCTTCATTAAGCAATTATCACGCACTAACAAAGTTTTATTCAAAAATTTTATCGTTAAATTTAAATCAATAAAATAAAACTTTGCTATTCTACAGTCTTGCCAACTATTGTCGTAAATTAAATTGTTATGCACGTATTATTTCTTTAATTAACGTTTTAAGCGACGCCGCTGTAACGGAGCTCACATATAAAGTATTATTAATTCTCGTGAATCTGCCAACAATAGTTTGCAAGACTGTATCCCCAAAAATTTTAAACTAAAACTATAAAAATATTGTAAGTAAGCGTCAAAATGGTTGAAAAAGAAATCAAATCGAAACAAAATGCTTCTCAAAATAGATCTTTAATAATAGCTTTTTTAAGCATATTAATGCTATTAATTAGTTGTATTTTTATTCATTTAACGTTAGTCCCTAAGAATAAGGCCGATAAATATGCGTGGAAATTGCAAATATTTTGGCAATTTTTAGTGATCTCGTGTTTGACTACTTCTTTAGTCGCTTTTATCGGCACTTTAAATAAGAAAACGAACATTTTGTTGACAACAATCGCTTTAATCGTTATTAATCTTATATTGTGTTTCGGAATATATTTATTTTCATACCTCCAAAGTATTGATTTCTTTAATTATTATTATATTCAACTATGTATTAATTACCCATTTTGTATCTATATTTTTCCTAAATTTATTCTTGAAGTGAATGATGAGTACAAGAAACACATTGAAAACGTTGGTCGTATGGAAAACAAATCACTTGAGTTTCAGGCAAATGACTGTGAATTTATCTTAATATATAGACGACGAGTTTTCGAAACGATTGTTATTCTCAGCTTTAATGTTTTACTTGCATTTGCAATCGTGAAGCTCATGAGTAACATACTATTAAAAGAAAAGCCAAATGACAAACAATCAGAAACCTTATGGCCATTGTTGTTATTAAGTATTTTATATATAATTTATGCCATTTACTTATTTGCCACAAAGATATTATTCGACGACACAAAAATTGGTAGATTAGCGAAGAAAAAATGGTTTCATATATTTTGGTGGTCAATGTTGGCTTCGTTAGCAGTGTTCACAGCAGTTTTGGCCTTAATTACTATTTTTTACAAAATACTTCTTATTATCTATTCTTTATATTGGACTGTCGTGATGTTGAATCTGCTTTCATTGTCACTAATTTTTGTTATTCTTACTGAAAGTATTTGACATTTATTTGCTACGTTTATCAAATTTTTGCTTAATTATATTTATATATTTAATTTATTAGATATAATGGGCGTCGAAGGAGCAAATAATGATTACTATTGCAGTTTTAAACTTACTTTAATAGACAACTTGTCATCAATTATTGTATTAATAATTTTAAGTGAAATTTTAATTGCGATAATACAAAAATATCATCAACAAAATAATTTGAATAATAAAATATAAAAAAATTAATATTTAAAACTAACCAATGGTTTTATAAATAATTCGACTGACATGCATATTAATAACAGACATCCAGCCGGACATCTCAAATCCATAGCTTGCTTTTTCCAAACACAAAATAAGCTAAAAATTACTTTATAATTTCATTAATTCATGCTTATGTGTTCATCAATTCAACATTTAGAATTCATAAATTATATAAATTGTATCGTTGTCTTTGCCATTAGTTTCATTGTAAAATTCAAAAATTAGGTTATTATCATAATTAAATTAAATTAAATGATAAAATTAGAATGAAAACATAATACATGTATAATAATAATAATGAAAATACAGTATAGATTAAATATATTTTATTCATCGAAATTTTAATTTAATTTTTTAAATATTTTGAATTATTCATCAGAAGTTTATGAAGAAGTTTGACATATTAATGTGAAAAAATGTTTATATTATATTAAATTATTTTCTATACGTTAAGGTAATTTCAAACAAAAGATTTATTATTTATTAAATGATTATTACAAAAAATTTAATGATATGCAAGAACACAAATTTAAAGTTAATATGCTTATAAGTTATAACATTTAGCATAACTGCATAATAACAACTTAAATCACAATCATTACTGGTAAAGCTCATCAATTTTATTTATTCATAACATATGAAATGGTTTAATGTTATTTAAGCTTAATTGAAACACGTTTGAAAGTATGCACCAAAAAATAATTATACCTTAATATGAAAAATAATAATGAAAACAATACTTAATTATTTTTCTTAATATTTCCGCGACCGATACCCAGATTTTTCCTTTCATTAAATCCAATTTGTTTGGATTCAAGACTCTCTTCAGTTTTCTCGTTTGGCATAAATGGTCGATTACGTGGAGGTCTAAAGGGTTCGCTCACATCATCAGCGCTTTTATTCTTCAAATTGGGCTCAAAATCATTGTCATCGTTGGCATCGTTGACATCG
>JAQIYA010002237.1:0-10314 GCA_034699355.1 Microtritia minima
ATTCAATATTCAATAAATTCAATAATTTATTAATCTTAAACATTGTAATAATGATTATTAAGCAAATTTAAATTCATATATTGAAAATAAATTATAGTAAATGTGAAATTATCATTAGTTGGAAGTTTGGTATAATAAACAATTAAAGTTAATGATTATTTTAAAAATTTAGGAAATAACTTTTAAAATAAAAATCATCGGATTGACAGTTGTGATATCGGCGACGACTAACTCTTGTCCATCACTTAAGCCGAGTTCGACTAACGTCTTCTTAAGGTTGGGTCGCGTCACTATTTCAATAGATTGCACTGTTTTTATATATAAAGTTTTAGTCTTTCCTTCTGAAGTAGTAGTAGTAATAGCGGGAGACTGCATATGAAATTCATTAATGAGGACATCAATCATATCTTCCAACTTAGAGTTTAAACTCAATTTAATAGTTTTGGGAACATTGGAACAGACAAGACAGTCGTCTTTCTTTTCGGCAGAATAGGTATAGCTATAAATGCCTTCACTATCATTAAAGATCATGTAATTGTCCATAATATTAGCGCAAAGAGTGACCATTTTGAACACTTCAGTAGCACAGGCGGCAGCGATCACAGCGTTAGTCGACGCCACCGCAGGAATTATATGTTTGATAACTCCTTGAGTGAGTCGGTAAGTGACGCCTTCGATACTAAATTCTTGAGCCCTTTCCACAGATCGCTCATAAATCCATTGAATATGATTGGGATCGTCGCCATCGATGGCCGCCTCACCGAATGGCTTCTCTTTAGGCCACAACAAAATCCTCACATATTCGATGCAGTGTTCGGGCAGTCGAGGAGTTTGAGCGATAGTGCAGAGCGGATAATGGATTTGCGGCGGAAAGAGATCGAGAGTGCACTCAATGCAGGCCGTCATGCCTGGTATGACGACTCTGGCGCTGCCTTTGAAGCCTTCAGTTCCGCCGTCAATGATGGGGACAATGGTTTGAGGATCGATATCTCCGCTATCGTTATACTCGAGTAAACTAAATACCATACTATTAATCCAACGCCGAGCCATCACTGAATCCAAACCGCAAACAATGACATTAAACTGTCGATAAAAATCTTGATCAAAGTCTTGAATGCGATTGAAGTGCGGCACAACATTAGCGCCGACGACACGCCTGTTCACGAAAGCGGCCGCCACTTCGGCCTTACTTTTGCCGATGTCTGTCGTCCTGAAGAGAAACTGTCGGTTCAGGTTTGACAGCTCAATGGTGTCCATGTCTATGACGTCAATGTTGACGAACGCCATGAGAGCCAAGTCTTTGACGAGTTCACAGCCGAGACCGCCGGCGCCGACCACTAACAGCCGACACGAGCGCACGCTTTGCAGCACTTCCGCACTCGCGCTGAACTCTTCGTGCGTGAATGGACCCCATCTTTGGAGCACTGCGTTGATGTCAGTCCACCGCTGATGACAACTCATTCTTCCTCTCAATGCTAGTCTAATCTATTTTCAAGCAAACGATCAGCAAATAGACAAATAGCCAAATAGACGGCGCTTTTTGTTGATCGCTATTCATTCATGCCTTTCAGTCGCGTCTCATCTCTCAAATCATTTATGCCTAAACTTCTATCCAATATCACAATAATTACAGTTAATTTTTAAATTCAAAATATTTATTATTTTTTATTTCACTTATAAAAATATTTAAATCAGTTAAGAAAAATTTCAATATTATTGCAAAACTGGGAATAAACTTATACGAAATTATATAGGATTAAAGTATAGGACTAAGAAGCGCACTTTTCGGTTAAGTCGGTTAAGTAGGTAAGGAAAGCAAGTTATGGATTTGACATGTCTGACTGTCTGACTGTGTGTACCCCTACTATTAGAAGAAAAAAATTAAGTCACCATCAAATTTGTTACATTTTAACTAATTTTTTGATGTCTAACGAAGAGCTTTAAGTTGGCTAAAGTGTTCATATTTTATACTGAGTATAATATATCAAAGTATTGTCGAAAATTAAAATCAAAAGGGATCGCACCGAATCCGACCGGAAGGGATAAAATCTTTGACGACCCTCACCCATCTCGACCTCTACACCACCTTTCAGACTAAACTGGACACAAACATATAGAACACAGTTCGATAACTCTTACCAGTTTCGAGTCTATAGCTGTAAACATACAAACTATAGGATATTACAAATTTATACCCTAAATTCATGAATATAGTCCGCCCCCTTGTATATCCCTCACAGCTTTAATTTTTTAATAAATGAGACATTGAAAACAGTTTCATGTAAAGCCAGCACTCCGTCTATATCGCGAAATAATTGAAATCGAAAATAAGTTTTAATTACAATCCATATATAGTCCGCACAACAATACTTTTTCAAAAAATTCACTTTTTTTCTTAGAGATTCTGCGGGTTATATTCGTGAATTTATGGTATATAGGTATAGGTAATTTTTGATAAAAACATATTATCTTTTAAATATGACTTTCAAAACATTTATTTAATTTATTTATCCAAAGTTAAAACTTAAAACAGCAAATACTATTTAATATAAATTTAACATAACTAAGATTTACTAAAAATATAACCTTTTGATTACTGTCTGATTTATTTTTTTAATTACACAATTAGTTTACAAGACAGTTGACTGATTTAACATCAGTTATATCAAAACTGAAACAATTAGTAAACTGCAGATAAGTAAAATTTTATAAAACTGAAACAGTTTGTTGGCATAATTTTGTTTATTATTGTAAATTAAAAAATGGACATTTGAGAATAAGGATTTGATATGACTGATAATAAAAGTGAAAGGAAGGTGCACTTTCGAAAGCTCTCAAAAGATTTAATTGTAATGTTAAATCATTTAACTGTTATTTTAAGATTTACTAATTAAATAGACAAAACTATTTAAAGTTTTAACTTTGATTAAATAAATTAATTAAACTTTAAAGAATTTTATAATTTTACAATTAAAGTTATAAGTTATGCAAAATATTCAACAAGAAATAAGAAAGTTTTAAATTCTTCAAACTTCATCAGAGTTGTGAACATTATTCAATAAAGTCGCAAATTAAAAGACATTTTACTGTATTTTCACAAAAACTCTAATCCGATAGATAATAGACAAATCGTGACTAATTCTACAATTGAAAAACTCTTAAGCTTTGCATATCTAAAACTTAATTTTGTTGGACAACACAAAACTAGATAATTCTGCATTCATTATTCAGTAGTCGACAAATGCATTCACATTTAAGTAATGCTCACAATCCTAATTCCCACAATCTTAATGTTTTACAGACAAAATTGAGTTAAAATTAAGTTATATTCATAATAACAACAAAGAAAGTTATAGATAATACAAATTAGTTAATATACATGTGTGTACATGTATGTGTAGAAAAAAAAATGAAAAGAAGCCAAAGTTTATTTATAATAAATTCACAGTAAAATTGATTGTAATTTTCATATGGACTTATTGTAGAATTTGAATCACAAGCGGAAATGACCCTAAAGTGACACAAAAAAATAATATTATATTTTACTCATTAATTTCGATATACATGTATATGTTATACATGTATACCTTATATTTAGTAGAATTTGTTTTGAAATTAACAAATTAAATTATTTTAATGGCATAATTTAATTATTAATGTTATTTAATTAAAATCAAACTATATTTGAATATTTATTTGCAATAACTAATAATAAAGTTTTGAATACTTTAATTATTTCTAGATTTCAATTAAAACTTTGCTAATTCTCTTAATCTCTTCTAGTTATTCGCTGATTTTGACAGTTTTGACTGAACACAGAAATTATTGAGACAAATAGATAGAGAAAGGTTGAAGACAATAGCAATAAATGCAATTATTTTAACGGCAATGAACTTGCGATACGTTAGCAAACAATGAGTTCTTTAGCGATTCTTCATTTAATAAAAGAAAATGTGTTAAAATGAGAAATGAATACTTTTATAATAAAGTATGTAATTTACAGCAAAGCAAATCATAGCGTTTTAATAAATTTTGTTAATTGTACTCATTGTTTTTAAGATGGTTAAGATGGTTAAGATGGTCCCATTTGGCATTCACGCCGATTCACTCCTATTGCTTATTAACTCAATATAACAGCACTGATAAGTTATTAGCTATCAATAAAAGGAAACAATAGAGGATTACTAGACTGTCATTTGGCGTTTATAATTGCTTTTACATTATTTTTCAAACAATATTCTTCTTTTTTAAAGAGAAAAATTTGCGATAATAAATAAGTTAATTAAATTTTCAGTTCGCAGAATTTTCCATTACATATTTTGTGAACAATTATTACAATTAAAATTATACTAAATTCTAAACAGAGGAAAATTTGTGCTGTTATTTTGACTTACATAAGAAAACTTTAATCTTAGAAAAGAGGTCAATAGTGATGTTGAAGTACAGATCTGTAGGTCTCGTCCAAATCGGTTTTTATTAAGGACGCATCGACTTAACAAACGTTTGTATAAAATTATAATTTTAATTAATGTTTACATTTTTTCTATCAAAAAAATTTATGCATTACTATGTAATAATTTAAGAAGATCTGCTCACTGATTGTCGACAGACCAAAGAGTTCATATCTCTTAATAAAGCTTTTGAAACCATCGCCGGAATTAATTGACACTTATGACAATAAGATATTTAAGCGTTAATGTTTTTGGTGGTCACCATTGCGGTGCAGTATGTCATGAAAATAGCTGTTACAAAAGTCTTTAATTAATTTCAAGTATTTTAAATGTACATAATATAATAATAATATTTTAAATCATACATTATGTAATAATTGAAGAGATGAATTTTCGGTTAAATCATTTGATAAAATCAGGTTTTATAGAAAAAAATTTCGCTTTGAATAAAATAAGTATAAGATACGATAATGTTAATAAGCATAAAATAGTATTATAAAATATTTATTATAAAACAGTAAAATTTTCTAACACAATAAAAATCAGTAAATTTCATTTTATAATGTAAAATAAATAAGATATTTGAAATCAAAAAAGGTATTTTTTAAAAAGTCTATATTATAATTTAAAGTTCTTAACAACCTATATAAATGTATTCATGTATTTTATATGCATACTAATTCAGCAATTTTTTTTCAGTCCTAGCAAACTGTTATTTGAAAATACTTACTTAGAAATATATAATCAATATTATTGGAATTATTACCTTAATGACAGATCAATTTAACTTATAATATTTTGTAACTTTGTTGTCGATAATAGTAATAATAATATATATCTAACTTGTTATCTCGTCTATAGTAATCATATATATAATCATATATCTTATGCTATATTGAATATTTTAATATTTTATTTAATTATGAATACTGTTAAAATTTAAATTATAACAATTATTATTATTATTAAGTTCTCAAGACTAATAATTTTAAACAATGAAATAAATATTTATTTTCAAATTATTATAAAAACAATAAAAAATTATTACTCAATAGAACTAACAATATTTACAATATTTCTTTATAATATTTTAATTTATTATATAGTATTAATGTATGTTTAAAACAATAATTTAGACATAAAAATACAGAATAATGAAAAATAAATTTATTATTTGTGTCGAATGTATTGCTGAATATTTGTATTGAAGCATACTGTAAAACTATTCATTGCTCTTATTTGTTCACTTTATTAGTCTAGTATTATCTAAAATAACTTAAATATTCAGTTATATAACTAGAAAGCAATTTTATATGATTTTTATAAAATCATTAACTTATTTAGTTTAATTGTGTATCAAACAGTTTTAATAAATTTTCATACATTTAGACAAGTAATAAGTGCTCACAAATATTATATAATCAAATGCTTAATGAATTTAAATGTAAATAACAGGAAATTATAAAAATAATTTATTGTTTCATTTTTCACATGAAAATCAGTCTACTATGAAATTTTCTCGCATTCTTTGAAAAAGTTGATTACTTTTAAAACTTTTATGTCAATTCTTTATGATTTTATCAATAAATAAAAAGAAATGTTGTTTTATGTCAGTCAACTATAGAAGACATTTTGAAAAATTATTTATTAATATTTACCTCTTAATAATAAAATCAGAATTTGTGTTCATTTAATGAACACAATTTGATTTCTTCATTCATTTCATGCATACATTCATACATTTATTTTTATCATTAATAATAATAGACTTGTGTTTTCGGTTATAAAAACATTAAACATCAGTTAATTGAAATAGATTTTAGATAAATAAATTATTGTGTAAAAACGAATTCAATTATTAAACTGAATGATTCATAAAATGTTGGTAGAATTTTCTTATATGGAAACACTCGATTCGCTCTTGTTTTTATACTAATTTTGTAATATTAAAACCTTTGTTTCATGTAAGCTCAAAAGAGTGTTATTACTTGTTTGCGTAAAATTTAAAACTTTCTCGGAGATCAATAGACACACGACAGACGACAAGAAATGAGTGACAATTTAGTTAACTCGGAGAACGCTCACAGAAAATGTTCTATAATTTGAGTCTAGATTTAATTAAAAAGTAATTTGCATTTAATTAAATGAGATTAGTATTGGTCAACCGTTAGGTTCCGAGCCTTAACTTTAAAGGTGTTAACAATAAAACATGACTGATTAGTGTTTTATAAATATAAAGATGAAATATAAATATAGAGATGAAAACAATTAGAAAAATATTAAATACAGTTAAATAAGTATTAGAGTATTAATAATTATTATAAAGTAATTTGAACATGAGTTGTCACTGACAAGTGAGTTGTAATGTTAATTTACACATCTGGCATCTTATAGAACTTAAATTTCTATTATCAATTATTTTGGCGATCATTTACTTTTATTTTTTAAAAGTTGCAGAATATATTATAATATAACAGAATTTAAAAGCTCTCACTAAAAATTGTTACTATTGTGACTTTCATTTCTTTAAAATGTTGAGTTATTCAAATTTCATTTTATCAATAATCTGATTCTTTTTTTATTTTAAAAATTTTATTATGAATTACTTTAATATGAAAGAAATTTGGTTGTTAAGGGAAAACTTTCTTTTTATATAATACACATGTCTATTCCTTTCGTTTGGTTTAGACTCTAAACTTTAGAGGAGCGCACATGTGAGCCGAAACATTACCAATTTCGATGCACTTTCTAAATTCAGAGGTGTCCTTTAAATTTGACAAGTTTGCAGTACAGGCTGCAAAATGAGTGGTCAATAAAATATAGAAAGCATTTACAGAGAGGGTGAAACAGATAGGAGTGAAACGAGTGCTCACATTTAATGAAAGTTTTAATATCCAAAAAGAAGCGATCGAAGCAAGTATTTGATTGAACATAAGCAAAACACATTTGTCGTTATATATTACTTATTTAAATTTGAAATTTAATTTTTAAATTAAAATTCAAATATTTTAATATTTTAGATATAATATTATTTTAAACAGAATTTAATCTAATTTTAAAATTATTTTTCAAAAATTAGCTAATTTTCTAAATAACTTAAATGACTTATATTTAATTTAATGCTCGTGTTTGTAAGTTATATAAAAAAGATTTTTATAGTACTGAATTGGATTACAGCACAAAAGTGTGATTAAACATCTAATATTACTTTAAGTTGACAGTAAAGGACATAATCCATTAGTTATGGCAGATTCAGTTTCCAATTTGGCTCCAAATGTTGCATTAATTATATCAATACTGTAAGCCACGGCTTAAAACATGATATTTGGGTTAATATTTTTTATTGTTCAGCATATTATATGGATATTTTATAACTTATATAAGTATAGCCTCAGGAATTAACATATTTTGTGAAAATATGTCTGAAAAGGACAGAACAATTATAGCTAATGACTGTAATAAGTGCTAAAACGATGATAATATCCAAATAGCTTATGGTTCGCTATGAAGGCATCCCCACCTGTACGCCTACCAATCTAAATGTGGCAATTGTTTATCTCGCAAAATGATTACAACTATTGTTTTAATTTTATTAACAATTTTTTCTGACCCAATGGCGTTTGAATAACTCACAAAAGTCACGATATGAGTATTATAATGACAGCCATCAAACCAATTTAAACCATCTTTACAAACACTAAAGTCTCCCCACTCAGCAGCAGTCAACTTAACTAACTTAAGCTTAACTTAACTTTTCTAAGTTATTCTCGTTTTTTTATGTTCACAACAATATGTGGCACAACAATATCTGATTGAAATCTTTCTTTTCTTATCTCTACAAATGTTGTGGTTTAAGTGGTTTGGATTAGTTAGCGGAATGTGGTTGCAGTGACGTTAAGACATTCAGGAAATCATCTTTTTATAAATCAAATTACGAGAATAAGCTATGAGTGAGTTTGCTATGAAGTTTGTATACTTATTATTTTTCCATCAAAGGATGATATGAAAATTATGGCTTATTTGTTTTTTGTCAAACATATTCAAGTAATTTCAATTCCGCCCAATCTTTACAAGAAAAGAGATATTTAGCTAATTTGCAATTCAGATAACTTGTATATTATTTTGTATTTACTTAACTATATTTATTAACCGTATCTATAACTTGCTATTAGTTTTGACATTTATTACGATCATTAAAATTGCGGTAAAGATTTTTTTATCATTTGAAAAATAGAGCTATTTTTATTTGTTTGACAAACTCTTTAGTACTAGTAATTCCTCCCTCACTTCGAAATACTGAGCAAATCTTATTTGCGTAAGTATTAATACAAATCTTACATAATCGTTGTAAAACTATCATTATTATCCTACTTCATCAGCGACTCAGTCTTCCTCATTGTATTTGTATTTTACAGTATATCTTATAAATCGGAGTGAAAAAAACTGAATTAATTTCCTGCTATTTTATTATTATTAATTTTGCCACTTTATGTTCAATAATTATAGTGAATCACTGTAATGCTGTTTTCATGAAATTACATTTTTTTGTCCGCAAAATTAAGATAAAAATTTAAGTTCAAGTTGTTAGTGCTCTCATTTAACACAATCGATGCCATTCTCCTATTAATCGCTTTCATATAAATCTCGTGAATGCTAATTGAAGTTAAATGAACATTTAAATGTTCATTTATGTGCTGTATATTAATAGTATTGCCTTAATTGACAAGCATTAAAAACTCAATTTAAATCAATAAATTTTAATATAAACCAAGTAAAATATTTGTTGAAATGATTTCGTGTTGAAAAAGCATTGCGTGTAAATGCGTTTTAAATGCGTTGTTATTTAATTTGGGTTGTCTTCAATTGCTAAATGATTGCTTGCATTCTTTAAATTTTTATTCGTTCGCATCGAAAATCATTTCTACATTGATTTCATTACAAATTTGATTATTTGATTTTTTATAAGGATAAACGATATATTCGATTAAATAATATAATACAAGTTTAGGAAATTTGTCATTTTTAAAGTTTAACAAATTATAATTTAAAAAATAAAATTTTGACAATTCTTAATAGAGTAAATTTTAATCAATCAATGTCTTTCTAAGTCACGTAAATCTTTCACAATATTTCTTTTAAAAAAAGAAAGATTTAAACATTTAATAAAGAAAATAACTTAATTTAACTCATAATAAAAAACTTGTACTATGTCTTAGAATATATATAAAATTTACAGCTAAATCTTAAAAAAGAAAATTGTATCTTATAATTAGTTAGCATTTCACAATAATTCAGTTGAAAATGCTATTAATTTTAATTTTAATTACTAAGTTACTAACGATTCGTAAGTAAATATTGTAATAAGTGGCTTGAATTTATAATAAATTTTAAGCTTTGACAAAAGCTGACTTTTAGATTTGTAATGTCTGTCTATATTACAATTATATATACTATTTAAACTTAAATTTGAACTTTTTTTATATTTTAAAAAAATTTTAACAATACTTTTCAGCAATAATTTCCAACAATTGTATAAATTTAAAATAGTTTATAACCTGTAACAGCTGTAATATCCGAATAAATTATTCATTTTTATTAAAATATTTTTAATCACATTGAATTTAAAGAAAATTTTTTGGTTCACCAAAAAACACTGATGTTAGTAATATATTGCATGAAAGCAAACAGCATTGAAGTAAATATGCTAAACTAGTTTACAATTTGAATAATTATTTATTATAAAATAATGAATATAGTTTTGCAATAAAATTTAAATAACAAAATATATTGAATTGTAAATATTCATTCAACTTTTTATAAAAAATATTTGGTTTATAAAATTTCACTCACAAAATGTAATTTA
>JAQIYA010002238.1:0-10311 GCA_034699355.1 Microtritia minima
GAAAATAGAGAACAGGCGAAGCTGTAGTTAAGCCTTACTTATCCTTGTCTCCCACTTTTGATATTCTAACTTATTTTCCAAATCTGTTTCTCATTTTTCCTAAATTCAATTATAATTTGTATACATTGAAAACAAAAATTATACTTTGATTAACTTTAAGTAAGCATCAAAAATAGAATAAAAACAAAAAAAAGTAACGCTTAGATAGCGGTATGCATGTCGTTGTTTTAATAGTTGATAAGAAAGTACTGTTCGAGGCGGTGAAGCAGTGAGAATCACTTGTGCCACACTTAAAACTTTCTTTTGGCTAATGTGTCTCCGCTTGGGTGCCAGCACTGTGAACGTTGCGGACATGGATATAGTGAGCGTGTATTAGTTTTTTAATGTGGTATTGTTTTCTGCATCGCTTGCCGTTCGCAACGCCAGCTTAACAATTGGCGAACACACCCACTCGTTATGTAAAACCTTCGGCAAATCAATTTGCGTGCGGTTTTGCTCATTTGCTTACCTATTCTTTATAGTGGTGTTTATCCTTTGACAATATATGTCTCTCAAATAAAGGTGTTCACAACTCGTTTCTGCGTTTACTCATTATTCTATTTGTATTGATGTAATTGATGTATTGATGTATTGCTGTTTCATTTTTATTTGCATAACTCATCTTAAGTTTCTTTGCCGTTACTTCCTCTTCGATTTAATTTGTTAGCATTTTTCCACTTTTAACCTCCCATTTCTACACTTTTCTGTCAAATTTTTCATTTATTTTTCAAAATATTTATTCAAAAGCATTCAATATAGTGTTAATTTCTTTTATAAGCTTATAGTTCGACTTAATCTTTGTTTGTTATCCTACATTAAAAGGGATTTATTTTGATTATTTGAGTACATAATTGATATGAATTAAAATGATTAACTTATTATTAAAAGCCATACAATGATTTTAATTCAAAAATAAACGCGAAATGCCTTATTTATCAGTTTGACGCCTAATCCCGATGATTGACAAAGTAGTAACCAAAACGGTTGCGTTGCTATTGGATTAGAGGACATTTACATTGATTTTGATAACATGCTCACTCAAGTTATTGTCGCACTCGAGAGCACTCGATTTTTATAACACTTAATGCTTTAATGATTACATTTTTAGCACTTGATTTTTTTGTTTGATTTATAATGAAAACAATTGATAACACAAAAAGTTAAAGTAGGAACACATGCATCGATATTTATGTACTTTAAGTACTGTTTTTTATTGATCTATAATTCACAGCAATTTCGGTTTTTATCAAAATAGACAAATTTACTTTTATTTTCTCATACAAAAGACATTTTTTTGCATATAATGCATTATATTGTTCGAAACATGCGAACCAATTAATGTTTTGATGTTATTTTTAAACAACTTTTATTTCAAGTATAAGCACAAACTTTTCTTAGAAATTTTAATTCTGTTTCGTTCTTAAGATGAAATAGGAAACGAATTTGTTTTGTGCGCTATTATTCATTTTTAAACATAATTTATATTGCATTAAAAACTAGTTTTATTCATTCTTTTAATGCCTCTTCAGATGATTGAATTGCCGTTTTAATATTAAGAGCGTGTTTAAACTGCTTATTATAATCTTTGAATAATACAGTTATTTGACTGCATTCACGCAATTTTCAAAAAACATATTGTATGCTACCTTTTGTATCAGACATTAATTACCTGTTATTTTGATATAGATTTTATAAAACAAGTTCGAATTAAATTTTCAAAAATAAAACTGATTTATATTACATATCATATTTTTAATTATTTAATATGTTTTATTTATGTTTTATTATGAAATAATGCAATGAAATAAATACTAATAAATAATTGCAGAAATAAATAAAGTTCGGAGTTCGTTATTTCAAATAAACGGAGTCGAAAAGAAACCTCTATCGTTGCCAGAAGCTGATGGCCCAGTAGTTGCTCGTCAAGAAAAAGTGTACGTTCCTGTGGAAGAACATCCAGAAGTAAGTAATCCGTTTTTTATTTTGTAAGCTGACGTTAAAAATAGAATTAAAATTAACGAATTAGCTCTGCGTATTCCAATAGAGTGCAGATCTTAGCATGAAAAAGGTTTTGAAATTTTATAAAATAGTTATTTATCGCACAGTACAACTTTGTGGGACGAATACTTGGACCGCGAGGAATGACAGCTAAACAACTTGAACAAGAAACTGGATGCAAGATTATGGTCCGCGGACGGGGATCTATGAGGGATAAGAAAAAAGTAATTCTATATTTTTAGTAATATTAAAGAATACTTTTGTGATTACAAATTTATTTAATGCTAATTAATTTTCTATTCATATAAACTCTCTTTTGCTAACTTTTGTATTAAGGATATTATCTTTTATAAACTAATTTTATGTAAGTAAAATAAATTTACAAAATATTCATAATTCTTATAAACCTAACTATGATTTGCCATTAGGAGGAACAAAATAGGGGAAAACCGAATTGGGAACATCTCAACGATAAATTACACGTACTTATTACAGTCGAGGATAGTAATAATAGGGCGAATGTTAAAATTCAAAGAGCAGTCGACGAAATAAAGAAGCTATTAATACCTATTGTAAGATAACGCTCCTTATTTTATATTATGCTTTTCTTTTCGCCTCTTGCTTTATAAACTATTGAAAAAATATTCTAAATTTCAAACTTCGTTTAATTTATTTTTGTCTTCATTAATAACCTAAACTTGAAATAGTGCTTAACTTTGAGTAAAAATAGTAATTATTTGTTAAATAAACTTTCTATTATGTTTCAGACCGATGGAGAAGATGAGTTAAAAAAGCGTCAATTGATGGAATTGGCGATAATAAATGGCACTTATCGTGATAGTAGCCAAAGAAACAGTAAGTTAAAAATAGTTATGTTCGCTACATCTGAACTAAAGCACTTGAACTGATTTAATTGTCTCGTAAATCAGGCATCGATGTGGAATCGTTTCATAAATTGGCTCCAATACCAGTAACGCTGACAACCCCTCTGCGAACAACTCAAGGAACACCTATCGGGGCGCCATTAATTATCAGTTCGCGACAGTTCACAGTGCCAACGAGTGCAGCTCTAATAAACGGAAGCGGACCGCCGCCGCTCATCAGTCCGGCCGATGCCGGTCTACTATACGCACCCTATGACTTTCACTCTCAATATCTGACATCTTCATCCCTATTGGCCGAATATCCAACTGCCGGCAGTGGAAATGCCGTTTTAGATTCTCTTTGTAATGCCGGTGCGTTATACACTCGATAACATTTATTTTATGGATAGGTTTTTATCAAGTTTAAAATAGAAGACTCAATCAGCGTTTATTTTTAGCAACTTATGGTTTGTGTGCTTATTTCGCCATAAGGTTATACAAAAGGCGATTCTGTGATAATTGTTTATTCAAACACATCCATAAGTTGTTTTTAATTAAGTGATGGCTTCCAAACTCAATCGTTATTAATAAAGTGTTAAAGGATTTTCAATAATATATTCGCAAATTTTATAGCCGGTATAAAATATTGACACTTAAATTGATTTAATTAATACAGTTTAAAGCATTCTTAATAATAATGGGTCCATAGATAATGTGTTGCATATTTCAATCGTGTCAATATTTGTCTTAAATCTGAATAGACGTAATGAATTTTAAATTGTTGCTACTCTTGACTTTCTATTGAATTTTTTGTTGAAACCAATTTATGTAGAGAATTGACTGCAGTTATTAAATCAAACGATTGACTTGAATAATGAATTAGTCGAATAAACCTCCAATTTATACATTGAAATTGGGACCAACTGAACGATTTAAGTGTCATATTAATATATTTAGTCACAATCATTCAAGAATTATTATTGCATTTCCTTAAGTGTTGGCAGCTATTGAAAACCCTATTTATATTTAACTAAAGTTGAATTTTTAATTGTTTTAATTATATATTAAACATAAATTATTGTGAAATTTTGCTTTTATAATATATTTATTATTTAGAATTATATAAATTATATTAAATTCCGAATTTTGCCACCAAATAGAAATAAAGTATAATTAAAATTATTTATTGCAAGTATTAGACGAATGTCTCGGTGGTCGGAATTATGAAATGAATATTAAATTGAAATAATTTAAATCTAAAGTTAAATATAAATTAGTTTAGATTACTAGTTAATTACGTGAAACAAATGCATAGTACTAATGCTTTTAATTATTCTTTACTAATCACCTCAATCCCAACTGCGTATATGCAGGTTCTGCCGGAAAGCAAAAAAGAGATCGTACCACAACTAACCGATACCTGCCGTATGATACGGTCACAACACAAAGGCCCTCATCTTAGAAGCCCTCTCTTTTTACTCGTTATCTCCTCTGATTAACAGGTTAGTAATCAATATGATGCTCCCATTTCTTCCACTGCTCTTTTATCACTTTTAATACTGCTTGGCTTTAACTTTTCTTTATGTTAATCAAATAATTTTTCTTCATATTAATAATATACTAAAACAATACGCTGGCAGGTCCGCGCTTTTTGTTAGTATTACGCCTTAGGTGTCTATTGTAAAACTAAAATTATTTTATGATTGCTTGAGATTAATCTTAATAATTGTATAAATATAAATATAAGATTTTCAAGAAATTGAATGGTCACGAATTAAAAAGTAAAAATTGTAAATGATTTTTTACTCAATTGTATAATATAACATTTTTTGTATAAATTGTTTAATAATTGTTTTTAAAAGTGTACCTCATCGATATTAGACCTTTCGCTCATTATATCAATTTGTAAGATCTCATTGAATTTGATATTTTTGTAACTGTATTGTATTGAGATTATTATATTAAGTTTCGAGTCTTTTGGCAATCATAGTTGTACTTTATTGTTATGTTAGTAATGTTTTGTAAAAGTTGTCTTATTTGAAAAATTGTAAAAAATGTGTAATGTGTACATTAAATCGAATTGATTACATTTGTTTAATGAAATTAGGACTTTGCCAGCCTTTGATTCATTAATATCAAAATTCAATATACATTTTACCTTTTATTGATTTCAGATTTGCTTTTAACCTTAACTGCTTATCTCAAATACTTATACTTCATTACTATTTCATACTTTATACTATAAACAATAATTAAAAATAAACTAACTTTATTGTCTTTTCTCTTTTATATATTGACAACTGCTTAACAATAACAGCCAAGTCCACCATTATTATTATGATTACATCCTCAAAACATGAAAGCTGAGAACTGCTACTAACCCTTCGTGGCACTGACCATCACAAGCTAAACATATTCTTCAACTGTTAAATTACTTCCACTAATGGCTATCACTTACATCTTTAAACAGAGTTGGAAATTGATTGCCTTCATTAATATGTGGTCATTTATTAACTGAATGTCTTAAATTATGTTCGAGAGCATGTCATCAGATTTGACATTTTTCATTCTATATTAACTAATACTGAAAATGATTACCTGTTATTCAAATCTACTTTAATCATTAATTAAGAATGAAACTTGTTTAACGAAACTTTCTTAATACTCAGACTATTGCTTAGGGTTAGCGCAAACTTTGTCTTTCAATGTGTAAAATTTTTTCTAATTGAAAATCTTCTGCTTTATTTCATTTTTCTCATTGTAAGCAATTTTGTGAATAAGCAATATATATGTGCAGCTCAGGTCAAGTAAGCTATTAGATTCGTTTCAGATCTTTTATTGTTTGGACCGTCCATCCGTTAATTTTGTATATTAGTATAGTGTATTCATTATGTACTTAAATATTATATTCTGAATATTATTAATCAAGAATAGTAATAATTTTTAGGAATTCACACAAATTTGATGCAATATAATTTATAAATACTTATTATTAAATTAATTAGCGATGATCTGAAACGTTTCTACACTATAGTGCCTTTAATTTATTGACAGCATATAATTATTATCGATGTTACGCTAAAATCTATAACTAGAGGTATAATCAATAGTTATAATTTTGTGCTTTAATTTCAATTGAGTGCAACGAAAGCACATAAAACAGCCATAATATATTTTGATGATTGAATCTCGAACTATTTTAGTATAGATTAGTATATATTACTATAAAATATTTTATACATAGAAACGTAAAATTTAATAATTGGTGAAATCAAAATTGGCCGCTAAAGTTGCAGCTACTTATACTTAAAATTACATAACAATTAATGTCACAATAACATAACAAATTTTTGTAAAATAATACACATTTTCACGATTTAACTTTCGATAAATACGAACGAATCATTAATCTCTAACTTATTAAAAAATATATTTTATTTGACTTCACAATAATCAATAGCAGCTCTATGTTTCTATTTTTTCATTCATTTTATCGAAAGTAAATTGTTTTAAATGATCTTATACAAAGTGCCAATAAGTTATCTTTTATATAAAATGATTTATATATATATAAAATATAATATATATAAAATATATTAGATTGCAATTAACTGCAAATGAAGAACAAAAATTGGTGCCATATCACACTAATGCTTACCGCGCACACTGAGATGTGCCTCATATTTTTATATGTGATGATAATCACCAGAAAACCGTCCAAATTTATTGTTGATTAGAGGAAATAAGGCATCTTCTGTTTGGAGTAAAATTAGTTGTATTTGTGTGTTGACAGTACTGTGGTTTGCCGTTATACACATAGACGAATGCCTTTTAATTGATTATCGAGTGTTTTCAGCCTTAATTAGTGCAATTAGACAATAGACAAGAGTGTATCCCTGTTTCACAGTGAGTTGTTAGACATTGAATCTCATTGAATTAATTACGCTGTATTCATTTAATTAATTATATAAATTTAGGTTCCTTCGCATTTATGTACATTTTTATTAATTTATCTTTCAATCACTGTTAAGGTTTCTGATGTGTGTCAATGTTTGTTAATTGACATCTTGTTTGAATTTTATTATACAGTAATTCAAATATTACTGTCGAGTGTCGAAACAAAAATTTAATTAAACAATCAATATTTTTTCAGTTTTTTCTATAAATATGCTAAATTAACAAAAAGTATATAAAAATGAATTTAAAATTATTTACTTCTGTTTTTTGGTGATATATTTATTTCAGAGTATTAAATGTAACTCTTAATTTGATTTATAATAATTGCCCAATTATTTTGTTATTTGAAATCTTTTTTTTTGCTCAAATGCTATGTTTAACTAAATATGTGAAACACTTTTGGATATTAATTTTCTATCTATATTAACCATGATTTGTAATTGAAAATATTTATGTAACTCAAAATATTAATAGATGGTGTGACTGTATTAACAAACTTTCTTTAACTTTATTAAACCTACGATACTTTGAGCCGTTATCTGCGAATTCGCAATACTTCCTACTGTGAGCTTCTTTATTACCACCAAATAACAACATAAAAGTTTCATCACGCAAACTAATCAAAACTAATTACACGTTATTATTATGCTGTAAATAATAGCTTCAGAGAATCGGATTCTGAAAATGAATTAACGAAACAATTGATAAGAGGGCAGTAATGGATAGCATTGCACTGTTTAGTATGGCTTTATATATAATAGTTAGCTGACAATGATTTGCGAACAGTTGCGAACAGTTGCGAACTGCCCGCAGGTAATGATGGAAGAATCTTGTTTAGGCCTAACATCGTTCTCTTCGTGTCCGCCGACTGCCGGTCATTGTCATCAATCTTCATTTCTTATGAACCCATCACAAGCCTGAACAGTCAAATGTGTTACATTTCTGACTTCTTTTATTACTTTCGTTTCTGCTTTTCCATATTTTCTTGTTGTCTCTCTCTCTCTCTCGCTTTCTTACTCTCAACTAAACAGTGTCAGATAATGAATAATGACATAGCGGCACATTTAGTCCATCATAACATCGCATTAATTGATCTGTCTTTGTCGCTTCAGTCAACAGTGAGCTAACAGTGAAAGCAAAATACCTAAGAAGTAGACATACTGCACACCTAAAGTGTATTAGAGATGTACAGATGAATAGAAGTGTATATGGCATAAGGTATGCACAACGTATGCACCATCGTATGCACCATCGTATGCATCACAAAGACAATCATTCTCTATCAATCACGATCCCTATTAGGTAATACTTCCCACTGGAATATCCAAGACATGAAACTCCAATTTGATCAATTTTTTGTTAGCTTTAGTTCTTCGCTCTTTGCCATACATTGATTGCATAAGAATGCGCAGCACAGCAGCGTCTCAAGAGATTAACAACATTTCTTTAATATAATTCTTGTATATTGTCGTTATTATCAAAATTACTTTTCAACCGCCAAAAGAAACTATTTTTCATTTGTGTAATTTAATATAATTAACGTAAATTAATTAAGATTTTATCAATAGAGTTGAAATGAAGTTATCAATAAGTCTTTAAGTGGTTTTGAGTAGTCAACTAAACTACGCTCGACTAAAGACTTGTCATTAATAACTCGCAAGAATTATCTCACAATGTAATTGTCAAGTTATTTAAGGATTGGTTTAAAGGACCTTCAGTGCAATGTACCGGCAAATGTACAGAAATGATCAATTTTGATCAGTTTTTTAATTTAATTATAAGGAATTCTGATTTACTTTTATTGTAAAATTTCTAACTCTGCATAAAATTTTTCTGGAATTAATTTTTACTGAGAATTTTCTCCTTTATTTTATTTATCGTTCTCAACGTTAGCCATAATCGAAATGCAGGCATGTGTCCAAATAGTACCCATTTTGTGCGTAATAAGAAACTGATAATAATATTGTGATTGTTTTTAATAAAAACTCAATAATACTACTTTTTAGACTTGCAAATGTAGATTTCAAAATAAATGAGAGTATTATTGATTAATTTGATTAAATAATAAATAATTAATATGTTTATGAAAAATATTCAAAAAATTTCATATTATTTATGAAAATTTTATATGATTACTATTTTGGGATTGCTTTAAGAATTAACGAATGCATTTGCAAATGTTTTACAACCAACAAGTGTGAAGAAATTGTTGTTAAAGACTTTTGTGAAATGATTAATTTTTAGATAATAGACTATTCAGACAAAAGAGTTTAATATGCGAACAGTTTATTAGAAAAATCACACGCACTTAAGCGATAATACGACGCTCGAAATAAATGAGATTTTATCGATACAATCGTGTTCGCGTGTAATTTTCATTTCCTTATGTGACTGAAATTGTTTTTGATTATTTTCGTTTCATATATTAATGAAAAGTTATGTTAGAAATTAGTTTTAATATACGTATAAGTAAGTATTATTAGTAATATTTATAAAACAATTTAATCTATTCTGTAATTTAATTTTAAAAAATCAATAAATGCGTTTCACAATTTTTGGTTGATTGTAAAAATTGAGTTATGAATTTTAGTTATTTGTTATCTACAATCTATTTCCTTTCTGTCGGACAAGAATAAAAGGAAAGCTGGCCTAATATATATAATCGCTGGAAGAGCCATATTAACTTAATCAAGTCAAGTGGCCAACCAAAGCTCAATTTGTACATAGCCTCTCAAGTTTTATTCTATATTTTGTGATCAACTTCTCCAACAATAATTTCCACATCAATTTTCATGTCATAACTGAAGCAACTTTTTTCTCAACATTTTCTAAAGAGATGTTTTTATATGTCAAACAAAATTCCTGTAAACAATAAAAATGAAAGTTTGATTGAAATATACAAAGAAAACACGACTGTATTTTCTATATACTCGCAACGCTATACTTCGTACGTTATATAAAATGTGTATTTATTATGATTGATGAAAATTTGCAATCATTTATCAAATAGTTTTAACATAAAAAGCTTATAAAAACTTTTATTAAATTATAACATATATTGAAAACAATATTTATAATATTTAATCGTTATTTTAATAAATTATTGATTAGTTATTAATTTTTTGCTAATTATTTTAAAGATTATAATTTATAATTAAGATTAAAATTTATTTATTAATTTAACTGATATTTAAATTTTATGCAAAAAACGTTACAAATGCATAATTATTCTAACTAAAAGTAATTTGCTTAAAATAATAAAATTAATATTATCATCACATTATTTACAGATCTATATATAAATAGTAATTGTTTAGTATAGTTATATTAATATCATGCATAATAATAAACATTCATTTATATGAATCATTTTAAAGCTTGTGTATAAATAAATTAAGAAATGTCTATAAAATTTTGTTCAAATTCAGTAAAGTTTTACATTTGACAAAAACTA
>JAQIYA010002239.1:0-10302 GCA_034699355.1 Microtritia minima
AAAGCAGTATTTTTAATTTTAAAATTTGACTTAACTATAGGATCCACATTAGGCGTGTCAGAGGCAGAAGAGTCGGCATGCGGTCACTGGTATGCCTATAAAGACCAGAAGTGTTTTTGGGTTTTAGAAAAATCCTACACCGAAGAGGACGCCGAAATGGCCTGCACTGAAACCGACGATAGCTCCACTATAGTCACCATTCATTCGGCGGACGAACAGAATTTTTTATCCAATTTTCTGTTTGATTCGCTTGAAATTGCTGACGACTTCTGGATTGGCGGCAAACTGACAGCTAATAAATTAAAATGGACTGACGGTTCGGAGACCACATTTACAAATTGGGTGAACGGCTCGACCGGTAGTAATGGTTGCGCGAAATTAATAGCAGACCAGCCATTAAGAGGTAAATGGCAGGCCGTGTCGTGCGATCAGTCTTTGAGGGTTGTCTGTCAACGACCGCCGCCCTGGCCGTTGTCGCGCGTAACAAAATTGTTGACCGATTCGATGAGCGAAATCAAAAAAGTACAGTCAAATTGCGAGACAAAGATAAACAATTTGATAAGCAAACAGTCGAGTTACGAGTTGACTGTAAATAATTTAACAAACAAGTTATCCAATTATGAGGCAACCATTAAAAGCTTAACAACTAAACAGACGAGTGACGATTCGACCGTAAATAGTTTAGCAAACTCTTTATCTAATCATGAAACAAGCATTAAAAACTTAATAAACAAACAGACGAGTGACGAATCAGCTATAAACAACTTAATCAATAGACTGTCGAGTTACGAGTCGAGTTTGAATACTATTAAACAGAATCCGATTCCGATTGGATTCGTTTACGTTCAGCTGTCCGGTCAGCCCGAACCGAAAACTTTGTGGCCCACCGTTGCTGAGTGGACCGATGTGAGCTCGACATATGCGGGCATTTTCTTTAGGGTTTTGGGCGGAAACTCCAGTTCATTCGGTTCAGCGCAGGCGGAAAATTGTCCGCGACTGACGAGCGTCCGTTCGGTGTATGGTAAGCAAAAAGAGGTATGGAATACTTTACTGCCGCTAAATGATTGGAGCAACGAGATCGAGACCGGCGATACTGAATCGTCTAATAAGTATCGATATCTGAAATTTTACTCGACTGGAGGCGAAGTGAGACCTCGCAATCAAGCCGTGCGAATATGGAGGCGAACTAAATAATTGCTATACTTTAATGTTATTTGGATTGTTTTGAATAAAAGAAAAATAATGAAATTGTTTTTTTCTTTGATTATTATTCTTATAAATGATTATATTAAAGTGAAAATATTTAAAAAATTTTAATAGAATGCAATTAAAAAACAGTTTTTTTTGTTGACATCTCTATGAAGATTATTTAAAAATTATTATGTATAAAAACTATTTATATATCGTAATATATGTTATACAATAACGTCCTATTAATGTCAGAGTAAAGACTATTTTTTTTGAACAAATATTTATCACAATAGAGATTAATTAAGGATAACATAATTATAGAAAAACCTTATTTTAGTAAACCAAAATTTAATTATTATCATTAAAATATCTGCAGAAAAATACAAATATAAAATTTAAGCTGATTTAAAAACGTAATAGCAGTACTTCTATTTAAATTTTCGAAATTTAGGAAATTAACTGACTCTCTGTCAGTCTGTCTTTTCTAGTTTAGTTTCTATTTTAGCCTTAGATAAACCTTTTACAGATCGCGAATAAAATTTTATAATGATGATAAGTTATTTATAAAACACATATTTGAATTAAATTATTTTCACAAATAATTACTTATTATTTAAAAAAAAAGTTTACAAATTAAAATTATTGATCTAATGAAATGTAAAATTAAATAAAACTTTGTTGACTTCAAAATTTATAAAAAAAAGTAACTAAAATATAATTATTTTAGTTACTTTTAAATAAATGTTAATATAAATGTTAATATAAATATATAATTATTTTTAAATGTTATTAATAATAAATAATTTTTTTCTAACAAACGCTTTTTTGCATTTTATTGATTAAATTTTAATCAAATAAAAAAGATTAACTTTGCAAAAATATAAGTATAAATAAGTAAATTAATAATGCTCTCATTATAATTTATACATAATTTATTAATTCGTAAATACTTTTCACAGACACTATTTTTTTTATTTTTATGTTTTCTAGTTTTTAATGTTAAATATTGTAAATGAATTATTTTTTTTCTTCATTTTTTATACATGAAAAGCGTAATTATTTCAGTTCATCATAAAGTTTAAAATTGATGATAAGTTTTTATTAAACAAAATATTGATTTAGTTGTTTGGCTGATTGGAGGTTATTATTGAAAGATAAGAAAATTATTAGTAAAATAATTATGATAATGTTTGTTGACGTAAATGAAATCAATTTTATAGCTGTAATTTTCAGCCAATAAAAATAACAAATCTATGTAACCATACATATATAAACTAAATAATTCTTACTTTAACTATTTTTTCAATATTACAAATTAATTTTGTAAAATTTATTGATTTTATTTAAAATGAAATCGCAATTATTATGCGCCTTATTATTACTGTTGTTTTACTTCTACGTCAACGCCAACGTAGATTTGTTAAACCCCGACCCCGAATCGGGTCATTGGCTAAATCGGGTAAAACGTCACGACGGAAAGCTAAGCAAGGCGACCAGACAAGAACGTCGGGCTATAGAAGTGGTGATCAATAAATGGCAGCATTTCGAGGCCACTGGAGAGAAGAGTCACGATGAATTATATCGCGAATGGACCGCCGGTATAGCGGTTCGCATTGATCTGCAGGGAACTGAGCGGCACAGCGAACGGACATTCGAGAGGTTTGCGGTGCAGATCGGGTCGCGAACCTACGCGGTGGTGCACATGCAGAGGTTCGTCGATTTCGGTGTGGATCTCATTCAACGCGCTTTTTACGAGTCGCTAACAACGACTACGCACGTGTTTTTGAGCCAACCGGGCTTAGATATAGAAAACACTCCGAAAGTGGACCCGCCGTACGAGCGCCGAATTATAACTGTCAGCGGTAACGGCCGTAAGTGGAAGGTGTCGGTGCTGGGAGTTGCGGCGGCCGTGGCGGCTATTGCTGGTCGGTTCGGTGCGGTTGGGAGTCAGATGACGAGTAAGGGATGTAAGGACTGAGGTTGAGGTGAATGTTTTTTATTGATGTGAAAATTTGTTGGCAATCATTAAGAAAAGTTTATTAAATGAAATAATAAAAAGTATTGAAATGTTTTCTGAAAAAAAATGTGTTTTTATTTTGAAAAATTATGATATTTTTTTACTAAAAGTAAATATATATATATATTAATTACTAATTATACTAATTATATATATTACTTAAAAACGTTATTATATTAAAAAATTATCAAAATGAGAATACATTATCTAAAAACATATGTTAGTAAACAATTCTCTGCTAATACTCTTCTATTAAACAAATAAAAAGTTTTAATGTTTATCATTTAAGTTCGAGAGCAGTATTTGATAAAGTTATGAAATAATTATTGTCTTTAGGATTTAATGCTGTTGGAAAATAGAATTATACAGAACCGAACCGATCCGCGAACCGCCAATTAATTAGAAATCCGAACCGAGGATATCCGCGGATAACCGCTTATCCGGAACTCACTCATATTAGGATGAGTTTAGAGCATCACTCTTAACAATATTGAAACTTAAATTATACATTTGCTGTATTTTTTGGTAAATAAATTTCAGAATAATTTTATATCAATTTTTACGTAAAAAAAATAGTATTTTATTAGTAATTTGTTTAAATTATTTAAAATAAGTTTTAAAAATAAAAGTTTAAAATTTTATAATACGGGTAACTATTCATACAATTTCAATGATTTTAAGAACATCACAGACAATATAAATCACATCTCATTTACTTTGACTTCGTTACGAGCCTAACAAACACTGACCACACTCTGCTGTTCATACCGTTTATTACCGTCAGTCTCGCCGACCCTCTCAACCCTCTCCCCTCCACTCCCGCAGTAGAACACCCACAACACAACTCCCACCACAAACAGCGCTACGAAAAACACAGAAAAATATATACGATTGGCTTTCGGCGAAAACTCGAAACAGTTCACCACTAAAGTAATCAACGCTAGCAATACAGCCACTGTCACTGTGATGAGTACGCAGCGCCGACCGGACAGCCACACGACAGGCCGCTCGACGGGAGGCGAGCAGTAATGATCGCCATATGGATAGTCGCGGACGGCCCGCTCTGCGGCCATCGCCGATGAAACGCCCAGAACCAGGAGAGGAATCGGACCTCTCATAATCAGCCAACACGTGTGTGTCCGCTGACAACAAGTATTTGCCGCAGATATTGCAGACAAAAAAAATTACTTATGCTTTATGTTTCAAAACTACAGCTGAAACTGCGCGACTCAAAGATGGATAACCGAGCGCTGGCTATATTTAGTTGTCAGCACTGTTTTATAAATCGCTTTCGTTATTATTATCCGACGCATGACTATCTCGAGTGATCGATGACAGCAATGATGCGATCTTCTGCTCGCTTGTAAAAGCAAAAATTATATTATTAAAACTCATACTTTTTTGTAGAGGCGAAGCCTCGGTAAAAATTATTAGCGTATAAAACAATGGATAAAATAAAATATGAATAAATTTGTTGCTTAAAGTATTGATATAAAGAAAAATGTTGTATATTTTTTTATAAAACTAAAAACTAAATGTTTAGTTGAATAGCTATCAAAATAATTTTAAAATTAATTTTCTTTTTGTTGCGACAAATGATTAATTCGAATGTATTTGATTTTGAATTGATATGTTTATATAGTTAATTAAAATGTACTTAAATATAAAGTTAATAAATAAATTTATAAAAATATTTGAATTTATTTATTTTGTTTTAAAACATTCTTGTATTCATAAATTAATTTAATCAATGCTAACAATAATGTTAACGACCATTGAGTCGGTCTCGCTATACGGGCGCCAAATAGAAGTACTCACCAGAAACGTACGCCTTCTGAAACACCCACTCGTGAGACCAAACGCGGCTCATATCGAACCGGCGATTCACATCCAAACACAGCATGCCTTCTATTAGGTTTAACAGCTGACCGCTTACGCCCCACTTTTTCGCCACAATAGCCCGAGATTTAGCCGTTCTGGCAGTACGGAGGCGTTCGTTAATATCGCGGATCATGTCTACCCTATCTGTGCCGAACACGCCCACCAGCGACATGACCAGCGCAACGCCCAGTGAGTAGACGTCCGCCCTGTACGGCTCGTATCGGCCGCCGGCCAGCGCTTCGGGCGCCATAAATCTACGATCTCCGATAGCTTTCAAACCGTACGGCCTGTCCTGTTCGGCGTCGAACTGCAGGGCAACACCGAAATCGGCGAGTTTCACAATGACATGGTTCGACTTTTTTCGGCCAATTCGGCGATACTTGACGAGTATGTTCTCCAGTTTGATGTCCATGTGGGCGATGTGTCGGTCGGCGTGAAGGTATCGCAGAGCGTCGCCGATCTGCACGAACCAGTCATACGCCTCGCTCTCAGACAGACCGCGTTTCGCTTTCGAGAGATAGTCTTTGAGATCGCCGTCGCATAACTCCATAAACAGAAGAACGTGCATATAAGGGAAACCGATTTCGGGTTTAGCGATATCTTCCAGATGTATGACTCGCTCGCAGTTGAGGAGATGTGGATGCGATAAGTGTCGGTAAATGTTGGCTTCGTTCATCATAACGATGGCGGCCTCGACGAGAGTGAAATATCTCTTTCGGCGTCTGAAGCGGTAGAGAGAGATCACTTTACACGCGGCCTGCACTTTGAGGGGGCGTTTGTTTTTGGTCTGACAGCTGGTGATCCGCACTCGCCATACGCTCCCGAAAGCGCCCGAACCTAACGGTTTCATAAATTCGATGCCCTGCTGTTTGAGATACGCTAAGTATTCGGCCGGCAGTGGGTATCGACCCGTCGGTCGGTGTTGAGCGCTGCGGTCGATTTCTGGCCAGTCCGGTATGTGAACGTTTTGCGGCCGATCAGCGGTGTATCGAGTCTGGTGGTCACTGTCCAGCGTTGCCAACTGGGCTAACTTTTGACGGGTTGCCAACTCTGATATACAATCAAGGATTTGAGACCAATTTAGCGGTAATTTGTATTTAATGACTGAATAATATTTTTTATTATTTATTTATTTATTTTTTTTATAGTTATTAAAGAATGATTAGAAAATTTTAAAAATCAAATTTTGATTAATGTTTTAGTTCGTCTTAAAAACATTAAATGTATTTTCATTAATCCTTTAATATTCTGTCACTGATCTGATAAAAAAAATATTTTTTTTGCAACAATTTTAAAAATAGATCAATAGTTAATTCGGTCAATAAATATAATATATATCAAACGTTTGTTTGGTCTCAATTAAACCCACAAAAGACACCCAAAATGAATCCAAATATTATAAACATAAAGTTCTTGTTGGGCTTATTTCCATAAAGTAATACTTGCACTTTTTTAGACATAAATAATTTTTCTTTTACTGTCATTATTACAGTTTGAATATAATTTTTGTCTGTAATTATAATCAAACACTAGCTCTTATCGTGTTTGCATGTTTTATTTGGATTTAATAAATTTCGGTGTACTGTAATATAAAGTACTTAATATTACTTAATATTTACTTAGTTTCGAGCTTTAAGTTTTAAAATTTTAAAGTTTTTAAAAAGTTTAAAAAGTTTTAGTTTTTAAAAAAGAAAATTTCAAAGAATTTTTTAAAGTAAATCTAATATAACTAATTAAAATAATCAACTGTGTAAGTTTGTGCGTGTATTATATTAAATATTAAATATTAAATATGAAATTAAATATTAAATTCACTTTAATACACAATATTAATGTTATATTATGCCTGAATAATTTAAGACAACACCGGATAAATCAAATTAATTTTGCGTATTAAACATATGACAGAAATGAATGTATTATTTTTAATTTGTACGAAAATTTTGATTAAATAATTAGGAAAATACTAAATATGTTTAACATTTTATTAAATTACATAAATAGACATAATTAGCGCATTAATAGAGGCGACAAAAGGCGCCCAAATATCACAATACGAGGGAATAACTGAAGCCGAATGTCGACTATCAGTTATGTGAGACTCGGTATGTCTGAGCGCGAGTCGTATGAGTGGTTCGTACAGATGGCCGACGCTCTGCGATACCTTCACCGCGACTGTCGTGTCGCGCAATTTTTAATTATTTAAAGACTTCGCAAAAATGTGAGTTAATAGAAAAAATCGTCCAAATATTATAAACATCTGTAAAATAAAAATAAATTTTCATTTTATAAAATTTCATACTTAATAATAATAATAATACCTTAAACGCGATGAGTGGTGTCATAACGAACTGATTTCCGCACGAAAATCCAATTAATCTATTATTGTTTCCGAATCTCTCGATTTGTGTTAAAATCTATATTAGAACGCAATTATTGTAATTTTTTTTATATAATTGTATTAATTTTTTTTATTAAAAAATTAATTGCTCTTTATTTTAAATAAGAAATTTAATTGCTTGAATTTAAATTTAATTTAATTTATCATTTTGATTGGAATCGCCCATAAATTAATTCTTTCACTTTTATAGATATAAAGAAATTTTGTTTTACTGACTTTATTACAGTTTGAATATAATTTTCGTCTGCGATTATAATCAAACACTCGATCTGCTAGTGTTTGCATATTTTATTTGGATTTAGTATAACTTTGGTGTTCTTGTAATGTAATGCACTTAATATCTGCTTAGTTTCGAGCTTTAAGTTTTAAAATTTTTTAAAAAGTTTTTACTTTTAAAGTTTTGAAAGTTGTTTTCATAATTTTTAAATTTTTTTATAAATTTTTATTATTTTTTAAATGCTTTCTAAATTTAACCCCAACTGATAGGCTTACAAATTAATTCAGTTATTATTAAAATTTTCATTTACCTTGATTTTGATTTTATTTTCAAAATAATTATTGGTTAAATCGAAAAGATTGTTCAGTAATTTATACGTTATAATAGTCTCCCTATTAATTGATGCCGCGATTAAATTGATAACAAAATGCGATATTAATAGAAACAAATTAAACACTAAAAGAGTGGCGAAAAGCGGTGGAAATAGTTTCCCGAATACTATCAACTCTATGGCCAATAGATTTAACGGAATTACAGTATATGTGAGTATAAAATAATATTTTTTCCAAAACAAATTATATTTAATGATAAGATGACAGCAACTATTATTGTTTTTAAGAATTGAGTACAAATTCAGTAAAACAATGCTTTTAACCTTAACTGTAAGGAATATATTTTTGTTAATATGTTTGATCAACAGTTTACAATAAACACAAGTTATATAAAAGTACAGAAAACTGTTGAACATCACAACCACCACATAATGAGCGCTTAAATACAGTACAACACCGCCGACACAGCGATTAATCACTAAATATAATGAAAACTTCTCCAAAATTATTAGCGAAGTTAATCCAATTCCGGCCAACGGTAAGGAAAATATATTTATCGATACAGCGATGGCTTTCCTCATAAACTGTATTTTCTTAATAAACGCCGACATTTCGGTGTTGGCGTACAGTTTGATCTCGTCTACCGTCTCGTAACCCTTAATGGTTTTGATAATATTAAGCCATTGAAAATTAATTTCGTTACTGTCGTTAAATAGCAGACATATTCTGACGGCGTATAAAGAGGCGATCGCCGCCACTAAATAGAGGAACTGACCGATGCCTCCCATGTATTGCAAAACGTCGAAATAATAATGTGGTAGTTTTCCATTTTTGTTGAACAGTATGTATAGAATGTAACGAATTAGACTTAGAATGAGCCAAATTAATAGTACGCTGTGTTTAACTTTTTGTTTGGTTCGCTGGCGATGGTCTTCGTAATAGTTGCCGATGTCGTGTCTGTACATAATGCCATTTTGATAAAGTGGTAAATCAATGTCCGGAATCGTTAAATTGATTTTATTTTGCTGAGAATTGTTTTGCACAAAATTATTTATCATTTTAATTGTTTTTGAATTAATATTTATTTAGTAATTTTAAAAATTTAAATGAATTAAATTTTAAGCGTATTTATTTAACATTTGTTGGAAAAATAATATATTTTGTGGAAAAATTTAAAATTTTAAGGTCTTTGCTATTTGTATGCTTTATTGCGGATATTAGAATTTAATATATGTTTTACTATTATTATTATACTTTTTCTTCGAACAATAAAAAAAAGAAATATAATTAATGGTATGCATTATTAAACTAAACTTTTAGACTTTAATCTTCTAAAAAAACAATGAAATTATTTATAAAGTAATAAAATAATAAAATGTTAACTATAACTTTATAAAAGTTAATAGTATTATCGATTTTAACAATATTTATAGAAAATATTCAATGGTATAATTTTTAGCTTATTTTGTGTTTGGCAAAAGCAAGCTTATGGATTTGAGATGTCCGTCCGTCCGTCTGTCCGTCTGTCCGTCCCCCCTCCCCGAAGAAGGGAAGGAACCTATAGTTGGCCTAATTTAGTGACGTTTACATAGGTTTTTAAGTTGTCCAAATCTCTTTATTAACAAAGGGAAAGTTGTTTAAACAGAGTTTTAACATGACAATGTTGGACATTATGGGTCAATATGGCGACTCCTCTTTATTAATTAAGGGATACTTGTCTTCAGCTGGAACTGATCAAAAATTTACCATTGTCTCCATTAAGGCCAGACTTGGATGCGAGTCTATTGTCGATGTCGGATCAGTTCTTCGGCACGCGCCTCTTCAGCTGGAACTGATCCAAAATTTACCATTGTCTCCATTAACGCCAGACTTGGAAGCGAGTCTATTGTCGATGTGGGATCAGTTCTTCGGCACGCGCCTCTTCAGCTGGAACTGATCCAAAATTTACCATTGTCTCCATTGACGGCAGACTTGGAAGCGAGTCATTTGATGATGTCGGATCAGATCATCGGCACGCGCCGAATGACCCATTTAGTAATCAATTAAGTTTTCTATGCAGTGAATCAACAAGTGACCCACAGTATTACCAATTGAGTAATCCATTAAGTTTTCTATGCAGTGTATCTACACGTGACCCACAGAATGACCAATTGAGTAATCCATTAAGTTTTCTATGCAGTGTATCAACACGTGACCCACAGAATGACCAATTGAGTAATCCATTAAGTTTTCTATGCAGTGTATCAACACGTGACCCACAGAA
>JAQIYA010002240.1:0-10293 GCA_034699355.1 Microtritia minima
ATATTTGAATAGCAGTAAACTAATGGAAACAATACGATATGAGTTACAAATATAATTTTCAAAGCTTCTCCTTTACATCCCTGGGTTTTATAGCCCTGAAATGCGTGGGATCACAATATGGTCTTAGCTTTGATATGTGATAAATGTCGGAATTCTTTCCTCTTTTATCACATTCTACAATATAGGAAACATTTGACAATTGTTTAATTACTTTAAAAGGACCGCTCATTAAAGGATCCAATTTTTTTCGAGAGATCTCATTTTTGTCTTCAATATAAACTAAATCTCCAGTTTTAAAACTGAAAGGCGAATATTTTTTATCGTAATAATTTTTATTTATAGTATGATTTTTAATACTATTCTCAAATGCTATTTTTCGAACTTCATTTAAGCTAATTATTGGACCTTCAATTTGCGATTCAAAAGATTTTATACCAAAAAGTAAATGTTTGGGCGAAAAAGTGGTTACTGAATGAGGAGTATTATTGTATTCCTCAGTAACTTTATCTAAAAGTTTAGGCCAACAAACATTTTGGTTGCCGTCATTTAATTTGCATCTTAATCTAGTAATTAATGTTTGACCAACTCTTTCGCAAAGGCCGTTACTTTGAGGCATATTAACTGTAATGAACATAAGTTTTATATTTTGCTTATTTAAAAAATTAGAAAATTCATTAGATTTTATACCACTATACCGATCCGCTAGAATTAATTTTGGTTTACAATTTTTACAAATAATTTGAATAAGATTTACAAAATCTTTAGCGGATTGAGTTTTTGAGCTCAAAGTCCAGAGATAACGCGTGGCGTGATCTATAGCCATATGAATATATTGTTTTTTAGAATTATAACCACTGAGACCGCCTTTTGTATCAATAGATATGATATCAAAAGGTTCTTCTGCTGGACCTATCTGTGACATTTCACCAAATTTTTTACTCTTATTAATTTTATTAGTTTGACATATTTCACATGATTTTACAAAATTAGAAATATGTTTAGACATATTTGGCCAAAAATATGATGTGGAAATTAATGTTAACATTTTCTTTGTGCTAATGTGGCCAAACTCTGTGTGAAATTTTGTTAATAATTTATATATTAAACTTTCAGGAATTAAAATTTTGTTAAAATTATTTTTTGTTTTAACAATTAAATTATCAATAATTTGACATTTTTTCGGAATAATATTTTCATTAAACATTAATTTTTGTTCTTTAGAAATTTCACTCTTTTCTATTAAGTTTATTATTTTAATATGCTCTGTGTTCTCATAACTTTCAGAAATCGGATTTCTTGAAAGAGTATCTGCTATTATGTTAGATTTTCCAGATATATGTTTAACTTCAAAGTTATATTGATTTAATTGTAAAGCCCAATTTAATAATCGAGATCTTGGCTTTTTCATAGATTTTAAATATTTAAGAGCATTATGATCGCTTATAACTGTAAATTTTTTATTGTATAAATAGTGGTGCCAGAAATTAATAGCCTCTACTATAGCTAAACATTCTAACTCTGTTATTGAATAGTTTTGTTGATAATCAAGTAATTTTTTAGAGAAATAACCTATAGGGTGAAGCTGACCATTATCTTGTTTTTGTTTTAAGACAGCACCAACACCTACTTTACTTGCATCGGTAAATAAAAAACACTCCTCGTTAGGATTATAAATGGCAAGTATAGGTGATTGCATTAAATAATTTTTAATGACATTAAACGAATTTTCACAAATTAAATTAAAATCGAATTTTGTATCTTTTTTAAGCAAATTATAAAGTGGTTGTAAAAGTTTTGGGGCATTCGGTATAAACTTATGGTAATAATTTACTTTTCCAAGAAATTGTTGTAAATTTTTAATGTTTTGAGGTTTTGGAAAATTTTTAATTGCAATAATATTATCGCTAAGTGGGGTAACTTGATTTTTACTAATTATATGACCCAAATATTTAACCTGATTTTTAGCAAAAGCACATTTTGATAATTTTAATTTAATATTCTCTAATAATAGAGCTTTTAAAACTAATTCTATATGATTAATATGTTCAGTAAAATTAATTGAATAAATTAATATATCATCCAAATAATTAGATGTAAATGCAGTCAAATTGTATTTTCTAAGTATAGAAAATATTACTCTTTGGAAAATTGCAGGACTATTGCGGAATCCGAATGGTAGTCTTAGCCATTCATAATGTGCATCTACTGTAACGAATGCAGTTTTGGGTGTATCTATAGGGTCAATAGCTATGTGCCAAAAGCCTGAAGTTATATCTAAAGTTGTAAAATATTTCGCATTATGTAATTTATCAATTATATCCTCAATTCTGATAAATGGTTGATTATCTGCAATACTAATTTCATTTAGTTTTCTTAAGTCAATACATAGTCTTGTGCGGCCCTCATCTTTTTTATTTGCTAGAGTTACCGGAAAACTATAGGGAGATATTGACTTTTTAATTATGTTATGTTTTAATAATAATTCAATTTGTTCATTGATAGTATTTTGATCGCTTTGCGAACATCTAAACGGTCTCAAATTTATAGGAATTTTATTTGTCAATTCAATTTTACAGTTTTCAAGATTAATCAAACCAATATCATATTTATTTTTTGAAAAGATTTTTGCATATTTATTAAGCAAATTATTTAGTATTATTTGCTTTTCATTATTTAAAATGTATGGACTGTAAATTTTATTATTTTCATTATTAGTTGAGCTTAATTTTTCAATCATATTAATTTTTAGCTCATTATTTTCATAATCAATATTTAAAATTTCCATACTTTTTATAAATGAATAATTTGTTATTATTTCTTCAGAAAATAATTGATTATTTTCTTCAAAGGTTTGAAATATTTGATAATTTTTATTTAAGTTTAATTGAAACCTTTTAATCAAATCTAAACCTAGAATTAGGCTGTGATTTAAGTTATTGATAACTATTAATTCACATTCAATTGTAAATAAACCAATAGTTAGATAAACTTTTACTCGACCTAAAAATACATTATCAGTTCTATTCGATGTGTTAAATTTATTATTTTCATTTTTATTTGTAAATATTTTTGCATTTAATTTATTTGCAATTTTTGAATCGAGAACTGAAATATTAGCGCCGCTATCAAATATAGTTTCAATTATTAAATTTTTATTTATTATTGTGTTAAATTTGATAAGCGGTTGTTCTTTAGGCCGATTAATTAGTTTAAATTAATGTTTGAAATGTCATTCTCAGGTAAACTTGAATTATCGGTATTTGAAGATTCAATTAAGTTTAACTCTTTAGGTTTAGTTTGTGACTTTGATTTATTAAAGCAATCCTGTGCCCAATGATAGCGCCCTTTAAAACCTAAATTTTCGCAAATTTTACAGGGGTTTGGGGGTTTCTTTTTAGTTATAGGAGGCTTAGTAATTGGATTTTTCTCAAATTTTGGTTTATTAAACTGCTTATTATTTACTGTATAGCTTTGATATGATTTAAAATTATTCTCTGCAGTCTTTGCAATATTATAAAATTCGGCAAATGATTTTGGTTTTACTGCTGTAAAAAACTCTCTCATTTTAGGAGTTAAGCCGTGTATCATAACAGGAATTATCTGCAATTCAGTCAACTTAGCCATAACGCCATACTTTCGTTTGAGCTCAAAATACTCTTTTATACCATCTTTTACATTGTATTTTAAATCAATAAATTCAATTATAGGTTCAACAATTTCTGAACCAAATCTATTAATTAATTTAAATTTAATATCTGCATAATTTGAATTTTCTTGGTTTTCGATGTACCAATTAAGTGCATCGTCTTCCAAGTAATTCATTAGCATTACAACTTTTTTATTTTCAGTCCATTTATAATAAAGAGCTAACATATCAAAACATTTGAACCAATTTTCAACAGTAATTTTATCTTTAAAACCTTTAAAATTTTGTAGTTTAGGCTTACTTTTAGAAAAATTTTCTTCAATTTCACACTCATCTGCGCTGACATTTTCTTCGCGAACCAATTTGTATCCCTTCGGGAGTCGAGCATTTTCTGGTGTTATTTCACTATCAGTTGAAAGTTCGTCCAGATTTATCTCGTTTGTGGCACTTCTTAAATTTTCCCGATTGTTGGCTTTAGCTGGAGGTCTGCCTCTCTTTCCCATTTTACGAAATTCAAATCCTGCCGACTTGTAGGATATAAGTAATTTCTGTAAAATTAAAAGTTTTAGTTTTTGGTGCTTATATTTTTAAGCTGTAATTGATGCACAATTATTTAAAAATAATTCATCGCTTGTTTGATTTATTTAAGCATTTATTTAATTTAACAAAACAGTTACAGTTTTAGCTTTTACAATAAGACAAGTATTTTGAATATAGAGAAAAGTACAAATAGAAGTGCTCTCAGAGCTGGACATCACTCGAAATGAGATCTAAGTCTCTCCCTCTTAAGGTCACACAAACCACTTATAGTCGTAAATCGCTTTACGCGAGACCGACAAACGAAAAGTAGAGCTAAATAATTGAAAGCTTTTAAGAAAGCTTTTAAGATTAACATTAAATTGAATATTTGAATAGCAGTAAACTAATGGTAACAATACGATATGAGTTACAAATATAATTTTCAAAGCTTCTCCTTTACATATAAATATGTATATAATTTTTTATGTACTTAAAATTCTAAAAATCTTAAAAAATAATTAAATTTATAAATTTTATAATGCGATTTTATATAAAATTTTAAATATAAAATAAAATAAATTTTTAGAAATTAAAATTTATGAAATTTACTCATTTTTATTTTTGACATAATGGTAGACAAATCAATTTAAGCTTTTTTTAAAAAATATATTAATATAAAAAATAGATTAATCATTTCATAAAAAAATAATTATTGAAGATATAAGTTTTTAAATGGTCGTTGTGTGCGTGCCCAATAATACTTAATTCAAAGTTGTATATATTTCCCAAGTATTATCAAATTATATAAAATTACAGTTCACAATTTAATAAATTATATATATAAATCAAATATTTTAAAATCTTTAATTATAATAAATATGCTTATATTAAAATTTTTTATATGCAATAATTTATGAAACTCTTGAAATTATAAACTTTAATATAATCGTTTTGGTAAACTTAAACAAGTATATGTAAAGTGAATTTGACTGAATTTAAAAATTCTGTTAAAATTATTAAACATATTTTAAAATAGTGACAAATGTTATTGTTTATTAAGTATTATATGATTATAAGAGCAAAATTAATAAATAAGTTAATTAATGTCTTATAAATGTCTAATTTTATATTATAATATCATATATCAAATGATATAAAGTGGAAATAATTCATAATTTTAGCTTAATTATAGTGATAAATAGCTAAATACACTATTAATATAAAGCTTATAATATTTTTAAATTTTGATATATTAATTTTAATAATATGGGAATAGATGTCTAAAGTGGTTAACATTTTATTTTTAAAATAATATCAGAAATAAATAACTACTTATTAAAGTTTTATTATATTGTTTTGACAAATATTTTATAGTAATTTATAACATACTCGCTGACAATATTTTTCTAATATAAAGTAAAACATTTATGAGAAATAACAGCGTTTATATTTTTATCGATTAGAGATAATATTTGAGTGAATAATGCGTTTAATAATTTTATCTTTTATTAACTTAACAAACGCCTTAATCAATATAATCAAAACCTATTGTGAGCTGACTTGACATTTATTAAAACAGTGTACACATAAATAATCTTAAGCTCTAGTTATACGTATATATTACATTCCTTTATTTAATTAAATATTTTTAAAACAACAGTTAAAGTCTGTTATATTCTAATTATAGATATTTTACGTGTATTGACAATCATTTAAATAAGTTATTTTAACTATAATAATAATAATAATAAATACTTTCTCCTAATTTTCAAAACATGTTAAACAAAGGTATTACATATAATAAATATTATTTATTAACAAATATTTATTTTTGCTATATTTTTTAATCATTTATTTTAATATATTTAATTAAGAATTAATAATAGTTAATAATAATAATAATAATAATTGTTTATTTCATTATAACAAGTTAATGAATACAGTCATTTGATACATAAATTATACAATAAAATTAAGTAAAATATTGTTCACATTTAGTTTAAAAAAGTTTAAAATTTATTTCATTACGTATTTCTTTTGGCAACGAATTAAACAATTTTATAGAGTAAGAAAAAAAATTGTTGTCACAAAAATGAGTTCTTGATTTTAAATCACAAATATGTATACCGTTTCTATTATTTTCAGAAATCATGAACATGTCTTGCCATTTTACAGGAATCGTGTTATAATGATAAATGCTTTTAAATACAGTTTTTAATACATTTAATTTTCGTCTACATTCAAGTGTTTTTAAATTTAACAAAATAAGTCTATCATTATAATGTAAATTGTTCTTAAACATCTTAAAACAAATATGTTTTGTAATAATTCTCTGTATTTTTTCAATTTTTAATGTTTGTGTTTGATTAGGAAAATAACAAATATTGCAATATTCAACAATTGGCAATATGTATGATTTTTAAAGTTTGAGCAAAACATTAGAATTAGCAAACGGGTAGACATTTTTAATAAAATACCATTTTTTAAGTGAATTAGAAAATATAAATTCAAAATGTTCATTAAATGTTAATTTGTTATCTAATAAAATTCCTAGATGTTTGTGATTTTGATTTATTGGAATTTGTTCGCCATTTATATAATAATTATTTAAACTAGAGCAGTTTTTAAAAGAAATTCTTAAATGAACAGATTTATTTGAATTTATTATAAGGTTTTTATCAAAGCAATAATTATAAACCATATTTAAATCTGATTGAAATTTTACAATATCATTATCGCTATAAATTATTTTAATTAACAAAGAGTCATCAGCGAATTGGTATATATCAGAATATTGTGTAGAATTTGCAAAATCTCTTACGCAGATATTAAATAAATCGGGGGAACCGACACCGCCCTGTGGTACACCACTTAAAATTTCTCTTGGTTTTGCAAAGGCATCATTATTTTTTACAGTTTGAGTTCTTCCTAATAAATAATTATGCAAAATTTTTAAACAATTACCATCGATGCCTATATTATTACAATTCTCTAGAATTGTTTTAAAAGATAATTTGTCGAATGCATTTTTTAAGTCCAGGAAAACAAGATCAACACATAAAATATTTTTATTATTAAAACTATTTGTAATTTGATAGATTAAATCAATCAATTGATGAAATGTACTTAATCCAGATTTAAAACCATACTGATTATCTGGAATAATATTATTTTTAGTGATATAACCTCTAATATTATTAAATATCAATTTACAAAATAATTCTAAAATGTTATTTTCAATCGATATAGGCCTGTATGAGTCAATATCAGATTTATTTTTACTTTTTTTAAGAATAGGAACCACGGTAACAATTTTCAATTTTTCCGGAATTTTTGATTTCTCAATCATCAATTTAAATAATTTTAAAAATAATATGCTAAAAATTTCCGGACATGCTTTAATTAATTAATTATTTATTTCAGAGTTTATACATGATTTATTAACATTTAAGTTATTTATTTCCCTTAACACGTCTGTTTGAGTTATAGTGAATTCAGTTAATTTTTCATAATTAAGATTCGTTGTTTTGAGATTAGGATAGTCAAGGTCAGCAAATGTACTAGAAAAATACTTAGAAAAAGATTCACACATATCAGTATCAGTTTTTATAATTTCATTTTCACAATTAATAAAACATATATTATCGTTATTGTGAGAAATTTTTTAATATTGCTATAAAGTGATTTTAAGTTATTTGACTTGGAAATTAAATTTAGATATTTATTTGAGTGTAATTCTGTTAAAAGATTCCTAATTTTATTATATAAATAATTAATAGAAAATAAGAAAAATTGATTTTGAGTATTTTTAAAAAGAAAATAACATTTTCTTTTCTTTTTAATTAATTGTTTTATTTCATTATTAATATCCGAGTTAAAGTGTTTAATTTATTTAATTTGAAAATTATTATTAACTGTCTTAATTATATTTTTTATAAAGGTTGAATATATTTCATTAATATCTAAATCATAATTAAAAATACCGTCCCAGTCAATTGCTGACATTTCAATTTTAAAATTATTTACATGTTCTTCATTGCTGTAATCGATATAATATTTAGAATTAACTTTATTTAAGCATTTATTTATTTTAATTTTAAAATTAATAGCTAAATGATCACAACTTTTACTTATGCTTTCAGAAATTAAAATTAAGTTATGTATTATTGTATTCATTAACATATTATAATGAATAAAGATTATTATTATTATTTTATGTCTTTACGTGTTTTAATTATTATATTAAAATATGTTATTTATTTTTATATTTATTTAATAAATATTATATCTATCTATTATATTAGTTTCAATTTTATATATTGCATTAAAATAGTTTGTATGTCTTATAAATGTCTAATCTTATATTATTATATATTGATATAAAGTAGAAAAAAATTATAAATTTAGCTCAATTATAGTAATCAATAACTAAATACATAATTAAAATAAAGATTATAATATTTTTTAATTTTGATATTTTAATTTTAATAATATGGGAATGAAATCTAAAATAGATAAGAATTTATTTTTTAATAATATCAGTGATAATTAACAAATTATTAAAGTTTTATTAGTTTAGACTTTTCAAGTCAGTGAAGTGAGTTAAAACATAAAGGCTTGCAATAATACGTTAATATGTCTAAACTCGATGTACACGTAATGTTAGGGAGAATTTTTTTTGACAGACTTTAATCAAGCACTCGCTACGCTCGTGTTTATATATTTAATTTTGACTCATTAATAATTTGATGTAATGTATTTTTGGTTAAAAGTTTTGGTCCTTTGTTAATAAAGACTATATGTGCGGCCCATTTTAGGTGACATCCTAAAATTTTCCCTTTATTAACAAAGGGTGTTGACGAAGGAGAGAGGGGTTGCATTTCAATTATATACTGGAGAAAATTCCCTCTAAAAATTACAATAAATTAATAATAATTCATAACTTACATGTCGTCAATATTTTCTAATAAAAAGCAAAACATTTATGAGAAATAACAGCGTTTATATGATTATAGATTAGAGATAATATTTGAGTGAATAATACGTTTAATAATATTATCTTTTATTTACTTAACATTCACCTTAATCTATATAATCAAAACCTATTGTGAGCTGACTTGACATTTATAAAAACAGTGTACACGTAAATAATCTCAATTTAGTGATTAAGCTCTAGTTATACATTTATGTTCCATTCGTTTATTTAATTAAAAAATATTAAAACAATAGTTGAAGTCTGTTATTTTCTTATTATAGATATTTTACGTGTAGTGACAATCATTTAAATAAGTTATATTAACTATAATAATAATAATAAATACTTTCTCTTAATTTTCAAAACATGTTAAACAAACGTATTACAAATAATATATTTTAATTATTAACATATGTTTATTTTTGCTAAATTTTACAATTATTGATTTAATATATTTATTTCAGAATTAATGCTCGCATTATTACTCGTGATCTGTGAGTTATTCGCGACAATCGATGGCGGAGTTTGTCCTCAAAAGGAAATTATTAGTCCGTGTTTTTGTGAATATAATAATACAATCATTTGTAATGGAAGTCAAACTATTAACATAACACAAGTGTTTAGAAGATTATCGATACAATTAAGCGATGATGAGAAAAATTTTACAACATTTACTTTAAGTAATACAGCGATTAAAGTATTAGATGACAACACGTTTCAAGACATTACGTTTGAAATGATATATATCTATAACTCCACTAATTTGGAGAGAATAGCTTCAAATGCTTTTTCTACAGCCAATACGCGTACTATTGTAACCTTAATTCAAAAATATTCAAGCAAACTATTTATAGACGAAGAGAGTGTTAATCAAACATTCGCCGCATTAAGCAGTTTAGTAAACGTTGAGCGGATTTGGTTCGAACAGACATTATTGAAGTCAATACCATCTCATGCTTTCGATATTAGAAATGGATTTCAAAATAAATTAACGAATATATTATTTAATACCTTTATCTTATCTATCCATGACTTCTCGCAGAAGTCAATTATATCTGTAGAAAATTACGCGTTTTATTATGTCAATAATTTGAATTATTTAAATTTGGGTTACAATCGAATTAATCAAATATCGGCGCATTCGTTCGACTTT
>JAQIYA010002241.1:0-10287 GCA_034699355.1 Microtritia minima
AATGTGAGCATTAATTCTGAAATATAGAGATTTAAATAAATAATTATAAAATTTTGGCAAAACTAATAAATGTTAACAAAAAATTATTTATTATTACCTTTATTTAACATTTTTAGAAAATTAATAGAATTTAGTTATTATATTAAATATTTAATAATTACAATACATATAACTTATTTATACTATTGTTAGACACATAATATCTATAGTGAGAAATTGACAGATTTTCATAAACCACTTATTTTTAAAAGTATTTTAGTCTTATTTTATAAAAAAAGATATGATTACGATAAGCAATGAATTTATACTTTTTTTATTGGTTAGAACTAACAAATTTCTAATGAATTATAATCATTTAAAATTACACAATAATTATTGTTACTAACCATTGATAAACATTTTGCATGAAATACTTATACAATAATTTAAAAATTTTCTCTTATTATTTTTTGTAAAATGAAAAAATTCAAACTTAACAAAATTTAAAATAAAAGTATTCTTGAAAACTAAAATATGGTCTTAAAGCTAAAGTTCATATTTTCAAGAGAACTGAAAGTATTTCCAAAACTTTGCTTCTACTTTAAAATTTTAAATCATATGAAATTCATTCATTTAATGCAAATTTTAAAAATTAAATTAGTAAATTAAAATGTGTTTTTTTAAAAAATTATATGTTTTATTTTGAAATTTTCAAATATAAAAAACAAATTTATTTATTTATAATTAATATAATTTAATCTTATATTTATTTTTTTTAAAAAGTATTTTAATACATCGTGCATACAATATCAATAATAAAATGATATTATTAAGTTATAAACTGTAAATATAAAAATTTAAAATTATTTTGGAATTATATACAGGTTTTAAATTTTCTTCTAGAAATACCACACCTCAGAAACTTAATTATTTTTTTAAAAGTATAATATGATAAAATGTTATGTATTAAAATTAAAATTTAATTCTGACTTAAATTACATTAAGAATGAAATTTAATTTTTATACACATAATTTATAAATTCATTTCATTCTGTTTTACATTCGTATCGTGTGCTTAGATCTATAGAAATTTGTTCAATTTGTTGAGTAATGAATTTCTAATTTTTAGAAATAAATAAATTAAAAATAAATTATAAAATTATTTTTAAAACAAATTTAGAAATAATTTATTGTTTATTTTTGAATTAAGAACTCTTGTATAAATTTTAATTTATAATAAAAATAAAATATTTTAATGCATCTTGTGAATTATGAAATTATGAACTGTAAATATATATGTTTAATTATATAATTATAATTATGACATGTTTATGATTAAGTTTGTGGCACGACATAGAAAGTGATAAATCAGAAATTTATAAACAATTTTATAATGAATTTTACAATTTTATACTCACTAAATAATTAAATTCACGCATACAAATAAAGCATATAATAATTAATTTTTTAGAAATTTTTAAATAAAATTGCCAAAAATTAGATAATCGTTAAATATAATTATGTTAAAGATATTTCAAAGTCAATAACACTGACACCTCAATTATATAAGGGAGAAAATTCTCCCTAAAAAAATTATCATATCCAGAAAATAAATAAATCCTATTCATTAAAATAAAATAATCAAGTTTTAAATTAATTAAAATAGTTTATAATTCAATTTAATAAATTTTTATACTTTATGCTTATTAAAAGAGCTTCAAAAATAATTTCAAAAGAGAAACTATAATTTTAAAAATATCTAATGAATCATATAAAATGTTATTTTATTATAAGGTAATTACAAAAACATTAATTAAATTTTTTAAATTTATATCCCTGTTAAAGAAATCTTAAAACCAGGGGATGTAAGGACATAAAGAGAAATCAATAATTTGTATCAATTTATTAATAATAGAAATTTAATCTTTTAAAATATGTCTAATCAGCGTGACCAAACGTCAAGGATTCGCCTTGAATGTCAAGGAATTGAAGGGTCGTCAAGGAATAAGGAAAGGGTCTTTCCTTGACATAGAAAGGTCAAGGAATGAAAAATCAATAAACAAAAATAATTTTATAATTATTATAAAATTTTCTTAAATTAAATCATTATCAAGACTTTACTAAACAAACAATTTTGTTATTCAATATTTTTATATTGAATAATTTTTATCTATATTAATTTATTAATATTAAATAAATCTCAATCTCTTAAATAATTTTTCTCAAAAAGTATAACTATTTATTGAAAATTTCAAAATATATTATGTCACAATGCTTTCTTTATGAATTCATTAAGAATTATGAATTCATTATTTTTATTTTTAAAAAATTAAAATGAACTGAGAGTGGAAAAAGAATAAGTGTGAAAAAAATATTAAAACACGTTCCGATACGATGTTTATCTCTATTTCGTCCAATTGATCGTTTAACTAAAAATTCAGATGAAAATAGTAGAAAGTACTAGAATTTTACATAAATTAGGACTGAAGTGTCATAAATTATTGTCGATTTTGTTTATTAAGAAAAATTATTGATCTTATTAAATGAGAATTGTTTGAAATTTACTCATCATTTTATGGAAATTTTTCATAAAAATGTTTTAATTTTAGAAAATGATAAAACTAATGCATCGAATTAAAGTATTAATTTAATTAAAATTAATTTTCAACTTAAAAATAGAAATGAAGTTTTTTTCGATTAGCATTTTGATTTTGAAAATTCTGTTAAATTTTAAATGATTAAATTTATTTAAAAATCTTAATTATTATGAAGTTATAATTATTTGTGACATTTAAATTTAAAAGTTAATCGTAAATTTTATTTCACAAAATAAATTCGTTTAATCATCTTTACTATAATTTTAATTAAATTGTTCTGAAATGAACGATTGTCTTAAATATTATGAAAAATTGATTCAGAATGCTAAATACAATAATAAAAATAATATTAAATTAATTTAAATAAAAAATTTATGGTCAACGAATGTCTAGGAATTTTTTTCATGAAAAATTAAAAAATCAAGGAATGACCAAAAAAAATTATGGTCACGCTGTGTCTAATTCTGAATTAGTTTGACAAAAATATATACAATAAATGTAAACCACAATTGTATATAATGTAAGCTTAATCCGTGAACGGATTAAGCTCAATAAAATTATGCCAACAATTTAACCCAAATATTTGTCTATACAAATCTCAGTATTAAACTCAATGTATACACTCTTAATTTGATGTCAAAATGTAATTGTTGTCATTTAATTAAATCTTGTTTTCAATAAACTAAATTAAATAATTTCAAAATTTAAATTAAATTTTATTATTGATTTTAAATAAATGCTAATTAAAGTTAATTTATAGAAATTCCTTACATGCAAAAATACATATTTTAAAAATTAAAAGCATCTCATTTTCGCAAATTTTAATTATCAGCTAATTTCAGCTTTTTCCGGAGAATTTTTTCTATTGTGCTTATTTTATCACTTCTACTCTAACAAACTCTTCTTAAACGATTCGTAAGACAATTTAACATTAAAAATATTTTTATCTTAGTTTGACATTTCATGAAGATTTTATTTATAAATATTTTCTATATTTGAATTAAACCTTAAACCTTCTATGAAGATAACATAAAGATACCAATGTTGCTAAGATATTATGATACATTAATTGCAGTGAAAGAATTTATAACCATGTTTTTATCTTTAGGTGTGATCCTTGACTATATTTATTCTTTGTTGCACTCCAAAAAAAAAAATTTCTATTGTGATTAACTATTATTTAATACTTTTTTTATTCAACAGATAAATTAATACATTCAGTTTTAGACCTGTTTTTTCTGAAATTGTAGTGTTAAAACACATAGAATACTTTTAGATTTTTAAATATTTTATATAAATTTATTTCATCAAACAGTAGGTTAGAAAATAAAATTTGAAATTTTACTTTGTTTTGAGAAATAGATTTGTCGCTACAAAACACAACTCTTTATCTAAATTATTCACTCAGTGAACAACACAGTACAGCTTCGCACTACAACTTTAATATTGAAATCAGATATTATGGGTAAGAACTTATGTTAAACAGATTTTGATTCAATTTAAAATACGCTGAGAATTAATATTTTTTTTAATTAAGGACAATCAATTTATACAGCGACGGTTAACAATAAAAGCAACTCACCTGTCGAGATCAGTATAGATGGCAAAGAGCCCAGTCTTGTTTCAAAGGGACGGTATGCTATAATATCTATTTGGTTCTAACAAAACATTAAATTGATATCCATTTAACTGCAGAAGTGTTGAACTTCGACCCGTGGACTCACAAGGAAATGGAAAAGTGAAAGTTTATCGAGGATCCAAACTGATAAGGGAGTGCTCCTTTCCGTACAATATGAATCCGATGAGTCAAATGTGGGAAATTACCGATAATGGCTTAACTCAGTTTGGAATGTTCTCATCTCCTTCGTATACGTGGAATTTTGTTGACGATGATTAGACCCATGAAATATATAGGTATAGGTTTTTCAAAATCTGTAGGAAGAATTTTAAAGACATTGTATAGATATTCGATTTTGAAAAATAAATAAGTTTACTATAATTAAAGTTATATTTATATATTTAAAATCACTTTAACTTGCATTTAATATAAAAATTTATTTTCTATATTAAGCACTAATATTATAAAAAATAATTTTTCACAGTTTTTATTTCAATGTGCTTTAGTTCAATGAAATCTATAAATGGACTCTCAATTTTAATAAAACTATACTAATATTTGTTTCTGAGGCTTCGGCGCTATAAAATTTTGTTTTATTAAATATAATTTTCTATTTTTTAGGTTATTTTTACCTTGACAAAAGCAAGCTTATGGTCTGTCCGTCTGTCTGTCCCCCCCAGATAAAGGGAAGGAACCGAAAAGTGGCCCAAATTCAGTGACGTTTTCATAGGGTTCTAAGTTGTCCAAATCTCTTTATTAACAAAGTGAATGTTGTTTAAATAGAGTTTATACTTGTCTAAGTTGGACATCAAGGGTTAATATGCCCTCAACTCTTTATTAATTAAGGGAAACTTGTTTTAAATGGGTTTCATTGTACACTATTCTTAGTTAGCATTTGCTAACTAACATTGCTTAACAATAGAAATATAAGTTTATAATTGCGCTCTTATATTATTTAAATATTATTATATTGTGGCATCTCTGCCACATTCACCCTTCCGGCCCCTCATACCGTCCACCAAAATTAAGTATTTTTATGCCACGCAGGCATTAATTGTTTACTTGTTTTGCAACTGCATAAGAATATGCAGTTGCAAAACGGATTAATATAAAGGCCGCAAATGAGTTGGTTTACAGGTGAGATTATTCTCACCTGTAAACCATATAAAAGAGATTCGAAAATAAATGTAATTAAGTAGTAGTAGTATTGAGATTCTTAAATAAATAAGTAGTTCTATAATAAGTAGTATTTTTGTTCATTTGGCTCATATAACTAGTAAATGAGTCGCCGCTATTAAGTAGTATAAGGGGCGGTCGAGCAGCCTTTCGGGCGCTCGGCCGCCAAGGACTAAATTGTTCGCAGCCCTTCGGGCGCGAACGGAGAGATAGTTAGGCGAGCGGCCGAAAGCCTGCTCGCCTATGAATGGAAAGGCGAGCTTGCTTACGGCTGCTCGCCTTAGTAAGTAGGAAAAGGGCAGGCTTACGGCCGCCCCCCTGTATAAACCGTTGAACCTAACGGCTCCAGTGTTACAATATTATATTCAGTTAACTAGTTTTACTGACCAATCATTGTTTGAATTATCGCTTGTCGAGTATTGCAAAATTTATTTTTAATGAGAATTTTCTCCCTTATATAATTCATATGTCCACACCCTCACCCCCTAGCCACCAGCTCTTTATTAATTAAGGAAAAATATTGGGGTGCAACTATATATGAGCCAAAATGGGCCGATACCCACATATATATGCAAATTTCCACCCATATTCTCTTTATTAATTAAGGGAAACCTGTCTAAACGGACACTATATGGTCTTCTGATTGTGGTCTCTTTATTAATTAAGGGAAACTTGTCTAATTTCGGCACGCGCCTCTTCAGCTGGAACTGAGCCAAAATTTACCATTGTCAATCAATTCTAGACTTGGAAGCGAGTCTATTGTCGATGTCCAATCAGATCTTCGGCTGACGCCTCTTCAGCTGGAACTGATCAAAAATTCACCATTGTCTCAATCAATGCTAGACTTGGAAGCGAGTCTATTGTCGATGTCGGATCAGTTCTTCGGCTGGCGCCTCTTCAGCTGGAAGTGATCTAAAATTTACCATTGTCTCAGTCAATGCCAGACTTGGAAGCGAGTCTATTGTCGAGGTCGGATCAGATCATAGGCTGACGCCTCTTCAGCTGGAAGTGATCTAAAATTTACCATTGTCTCAGTCAATGCTAGACTTGGAAGCGAGTCTATTGTCGAGGTCGGATCAGATCATAGGCTGACGCCTCTCAGCTGGTCCACTAATCAATGCGCGTATTGAGACTCGAATGGCTTGCAATTCTGCGAAATATGTAGTGTCACTGTCATTTAATGGTCAATACTTAAGTACGCGTTTTGTTTTACTTTGCTCTCCAATTTTTTAGTTATGAAAAATTATTTTTATAGAAATTCTGTGTATTATGCAGTTAATCTATACGTGACCCACTGAATGACCAAATGGTAATCCATTGAGTATATTATGCAGTTAATCTATACGTGACCCATTGAGTGACCAAATGGTAATCCATTGAGTATATTATGCAGTTAATCTATACGTGACCCACTGAATGACCAAATGGTAATCCATTGAGTATATTATGCAGTTAATCTATACGTGACCCATTGAGTGACCAAATGGTAATCCATTGAGTATATTATGCAGTTAATCTATACGTGACCCACTGAATGACCAAATGGTAATCCATTGAGTATATTATGCAGTTAATCTACACGTGACATACTGAGTGACCAACATATTGACCATTATGTAATAATACGATTACCCCGACTATACCCCACTTTTAGTAAACTCACTATTTGTCTAATATCTAATAAATGACTTTATATGTTTAGTTCATAATTTAGAGAAAATTCGGGGGTTCTTCAATGTACGGTCCGTATTGTTGAGACTTTCACGAGATATAATAATACTTACATGTACCATCTAGTTTAAATTTTTTTATTAAGACATAATATTATAAAAACTAATAGTTTACAATTTTTATTTCAATATCATATATTTAAATTTTCCAATTCGTAATCGTAAACTCCTTATAAGCAAATCTGAATATTTAATTAATCATTGCTTAAAAACATTTTATGACAAAGTTGAACAAACAGAATACAATAATTTAATTTACTTATTATAACTAATAATAACATAATCAGTGAAAATAGTATACGATGAGTGACCGAATACGATAGATCATGTTTTAATGATTTGCTTATTATGAAGTGATTATTCCCGAAACCACTTCATATAATCTAAACGTAACTGTATTTACCGATCTGTAACTAAATGAATAAATATATAAGAAAAGAAAATCAAAATTATCCTTTATTTCAGTTCATTGTAAATCGCTTTTAATGATATAAAAAATAGAGTCTAATTTATTATTAAGCAGTTGATAATTAATTTTTTATTTAAAACTGAAAAAATGCTGAAAAATTGAAGTTTAAAGTTTTAGTGTTATATTTATATAATTTTTTAGATGTAATTAAATTTAAAAATCTAATAAAAAGAAAATTGAATTTCTAAAACTTTAACTATTTTATCATATAGTTATATATTTTTAATTAATTTATTTAAAATATATATTTAATTTTTATTTTAAATTAATAATTATTTCGATATATTAAATATATCAGTCTAATAAAATCTAATTTAAACGAAACATTAAATTAAATTGCAATTTTTAATATAAAAACTTATGGATTATAAAGTAAATAAAAAATTAATTTTGACAATTAACATAGAATTTATCAAAATTATAGTTTTCCAAAATATGAACATTATTTTAACATTAAATAGTAAACTGTTAACTGTAAATTATTTCATAATACTATTGAATTATATGCAACTTATTATAATAGACTAGTGGCGCCCGTCTCACGACCGTTACATTTATTATTGTTTTCTTTATAAAATCTAATTATGCCATCAAATCCTAATAAACTGTATGTACAGATCTGTATTTGTTATTATTAATAATTAAAAACTTTAAATTATTATGTTTAATAAAACAATAGAATTTCTATGATAAGATAGAAATAGAAATTTCTGTGAGAGAGAGAAAGGTTTTTTTTTATTTTAAAACAATAAATAATTAATAGATTCGTAATTGAAAGTGATTATAATTTGTGAATACATTTAATTAATTAATAGAGTTGTCTATATTTTAAATTTGAAAGTTTGAATTTATATCTTAGATAATACTAAGAAAGTGAATACAACTTTCTATTTTATAATATTAGTCAAATAATATATAAGTTAAGGTTTTTATTTTAGAGCAAAAAGTATTTTATTAATTTATAATAAATACAATTACTTTAAAGTCTTATTTTATAAAACTATAACTGTTCAAACATGTCATATAATTTAATTGAAGAAAAATATAGTAATTTAATAAATACTTATATAATATTTATTAATACAAAGAATACAAATGACTTAATTTTAAAGAAATTTTGTAATTTTAAAATTATATAATTCTATTAATAAATTTAACAATAATTACGGTTTAATTGCAAAAATTAATTATAATTTTAATAATCTTTTTTTTGCAAATTTATTAAATACAAATTTACTTTTAATGGCAATTAATAAAAATTTAGAAGTGAGTGAAGAGAAAGATTTGCCATTTTTACAGTCAAAGTCGTCGATTTGATTGGCATACAACGACCGGTCTTTGACTAACCAATACATTCTGCAATCGCATTCCAACGGATTTCCATAGACTTCTACACTGTTTTGTTTATTAATTTTTAAAATATTGGAAAAAATATCTTCATCTAAATATGTGAGTAAATTGGATCTCAAGTCTATATAAAGCGGTCGTTTAGCGTTAGTGAACGCTCCGATTTCGATACTGTTGTCTCCGATTTGATTGTGATGTAAATATAATACTAGCCTTACATTAGATTCTCTATAAAAGTCGAACGAATGCGCAGATATTTGATTAATTCGATTGTAACCCAAATTTAAATAATTCAAATTATTGACGTAATAAAACGCATGATTTTTTACAGAAATAATTGACTTCTGCGGTATGTCATGGACAGAGACGATAAGGTTATTAAATAATATATCAGTTAATTTATTTTGAAATCCATTTTTAACATCGAAAGCATGAGATGGTATTGACTTTAATAATGTTTGATCGAAGAAAATTGACTCAACGTTTATTAAACTGCTTAATGCGGCGAATGTTTGATTAATACTGAGTTCGTCCATAAATAGTTTGCTTGATTCGTATTGAAAGAAATCTGTAATCGTTAAAGTGTTATGAACTGCAAAAGCATTTGAAGCTATTCTCTCCAAATTGGTTGCGTTCAAAATAAATATTCTTTCAAACTTAATGTCTCGAAACGTGTTGTCCTCTATCTCTTTAATCGCCGTATTTCTTAATACAAATACTGTAAAACTTTTCTGGTCATCTCTTAACTGTAATGACATTCTCTTAAACACTTCTTTTAAGTTAATTATTTCACTTCCATTACAAGTAATTATTGAATAAATTTTATCTTCTATTTCGCAAAAACACGGACTAATAATTTCCTTTTGAGGACAATCTCTGCCATCGATTGTCGCGAATAACTCGCAGATCACGACTAATAATGCGATCATTAATTCTAAGACATAGAGATTTTAATTAATAAATACAAAAATTTAGCAAAGAAATTAATATATGTTAACAAAAATTATTTATTAATACCTTTGTTTAACATTTTTATTAAATTAGTAGAAATTATTTATTATATTAAATATTTAATAATTATAATAAATATAACTTTTTTATTCGAATGTTAGACCGCATAATATCTATAGTGAGAAATTGACAGATTTTGATAAACACTTATTTTTAAAAGTCATTTAGGCTTTTTTATAAAATGATATGATAAGCGATAACTAAAACAAACAATTTCTAATGAATTATAATCATTAAAAATTACACAATATTTATTGTCACTAACCATTGATAAACATTTTTATTTATTTAGAAAAATAATTTTACTTATTGGCAATAATTGGCAGTAATTGGCAGTAATTGGCAGTAATTGGCAGTAAT
>JAQIYA010002242.1:0-10284 GCA_034699355.1 Microtritia minima
TATGAGTAATTTTAAAGCTATTTAAACTTAAAGTTATATAATTCAGAAAACGACATTTCATAGTTGACAATCTGATAGGAGTCAACTTCTCGATGCAGTATAGTACTATATTGTGACTTACAATAGTGACGTTTTCAGTGTCACGTGAGCATTACAGGCAAAAACATTTCTTTATTATACTTTATTTTGTATACCATATACTACCAATTATAATGCGCGCATTATCTATGAAATGTAAAGTTTATTTAAAAATCTATGCTGCGTATTATACTTGGAGTGCGTATTATAAATGGAAAAATTAAAAATAACTATCGAATTTATTCTTATCATTACTCTGAAATGACTTGAAGTTTCTAAATAAATCCAATTCGTTAACTCTACTTCTGATTCGATATCATAAACATGTTTTTTATGACATCTATTGAGTTATAACGAGTGTCCTGGTCTGTCCCGGTCTGTGAGTTGGGGGAGAATTTTGAAGAGCTGTACGATAATTACGGTCGAAACGGGAAGTATAAGCGACATGTAAGGGCTCAGGCTCTGTGGTTTGCTATCATTGAGTCGCAGATCGAGACCGGAACTCTTTATATGGTAAGCATTTTAAAAGTTTTTTAATTTTAAATTGAATTCATGACATTTTTCAGATCTATAAAGATCACTACAATCGCAAGTCTAATCAGCAAAATCTCGGAACGATTAAGTGCTCGAATCTGTGCACCGAAATTGTGGAGTACTCGTCGTCGGACGAGATCGCGGTCTGCAATCTGGCCTCTATCGCGCTCAACCGGTTCGTCAACAAAGCCGACCACACCTACGATTTTCAGCGTCTTCGCGAGGTCTCCAAAATCGTGACCCGAAACCTAAACAAGATAATAGACACCAACTACTATCCACTCCCGCAGACCGCGCTCTCGAACCGCCGCCACCGACCGATCGGTATCGGCGTTCAGGGACTCGCGGACGCCTTCATTCTCATGCGCCTGCCGTTCGGCTGTCCATAGTCACGCCTACTGAACATCCAGATCTTCGAGACCATATACTACGGCGCACTCGAGGCCAGCGCCGAGTTGGCCGCCGAACTCGGCCCGTACGAGACGTACGCCGGCTGTCCGGTCTCGAAAGGCATTCTCCAGTTCGATATGTGGGGCAAAACGCCGACCGACCTCTGGGACTGGTCTGCTCTGCGAGCGAAGATCGCCGAACACGGCGTACGCAACAGTCTTTTGATCGCTCCGATGCCGACCGCTTCCACGGCGCAGATTCTCGGCAACAACGAGTCCATCGAGGGCTACACCAGCAATATCTACACCCGTCGTGTCCTCTCCGGTGAGTTTCAGGTGGTCAACCATCATCTCGTTCGCGATCTCACCGAACGCGGCCTCTGGTCAGAGCAGCTCAAGATGATCATCGCCCGTCACGGGTCGGTGCAGTCCATCCCGTACTTACCCGACGATCTCAAACAGCTCTATAATTAATTTTTTTGATGCAAATTTCAATCGCTTTTCAATGGCAAACACTATATATATTTATGATAAAATTAAATTACAATTCAAAAATGTATAAAAGCATGTCTTAAGAAAAACGGGTGAACACTAGTGAACGATCGCATCATATATGTTGAGAAACTCAAATTTTCGTACTCAAACTTTAGGTCGAGTTTTACATTTGCTAAATAGCGTGCATTTAGAAATAAGTGATTACAACCGTAGCTATTGGTGTAAATTTATATTACTATTTTATCTGTGCTGTATTATGTATATATGTATAAATTATATATTCACTAAGAATTTATTCTATTCAACAATGAGTTTCGCGCTTTTAAATATTTAAAAAGTTTATAATGAATTTTCGTTCAATAAAGCATTAATATTTTTAACAATACGAACCTTAGAGTAAAGAACACACGAATCACGAGCTTTGAATACCGTTAATAATATTTATTTGATTTGAGAAAATACATTGATTTGTCTTATTTGTTGGCGATATTTCAAAGATATTTCAAACTCACCTCAACTGAACGAGATTTCATAATGAACACCATTGAGGACATCGCAAAATTATGGAAAGAGCAATGTTTAACAGATACCACGGTTATCGTAAACGGCAAAGCATTTGTTGCGCACAAATTAATTTTAATGGCAAAAAGCGATGTATTTAAAAGAATGTTAACAACGGATAAGAAGGAGAGCTCAAAGAACGAAATCAAAATCAAAGACGCGACCGAAGAGGTGTTTGAAATTGTGCTCAAGTATTGCTATTCCGATGATTTCGACAAAAACAGTGTCAGTAATACATTGAGTGTTGCGTTCGATGTCTACAAATTTGCGCATCGATTTCGAATGATTAAGTTGACGAATGTGTGCGCAGACGTTATCGTTTCGATGATTGCTTTCAACAATTTGGTGACCATTTGCGAGTTTGCGTTGGATTTACGAGTGATTGGTTTGCTGTCCGGTATCCGAAAATTTGTCGCTAAAGATGGACACAATGTGTTATCGAAATTATTGAATTCGACTAATTATGAGGCCGTATCTGCTATTCTGAGTTTCGTAACATTGCCTCAGAAGAGTGTAATTGAATTCATTGCTGCCATTAAAGAGAGAAATGAAGAGCAAAGTGTGGACCAACTCAGAGCAGCCATTAATCTGGATTTGTGTGACGGCAACGATAGAATTGCTTTGAATGAATTAAAGTTATTCTCCTTTAAAGAGCTTTATAGCAATTTGAAAAACAAACGTAAAAGAAATTAGAAGATCCAACAAATTGCTCGCAATAAGCAATCAATACTTATTCAGTCGTAATAATTTTTATTAATTTAATGATATGTAATGCTTTCTAAATTATAACTTGATTCTCTTAACTGAATTTTAATAAATAACAATAAATAAAAATTACTACTCTAAAAATTGTTTTTTTTATTTACAATAACATATAAACTGTATCAAAATAATTTCATATTAGACTAACTGTCTTGAGTTGCATCGAGTTTTACGTACTCTAAATAGTGTGCATTTAGAAATAAGCGATTATAACCGAAGCTATTGGTGTAAATTTATTTTATTATTTTATCTCCTCTTCACTGGAATAGTATGTTTCCTTCTCTATACGATTATCTTCTGCGCCATGTATTGGACACTTAAGCTGACGTTCGCGTTGATCGTAATGTACGCGAGTCTGTTTGCACTAATTTTTTTCACGTCAGGCATCGGCGGTGACGTACGAGACTAACAAATCGCGTTAAACTGTTGATTAGTGTTTGGTTCGGTTATGTTAACAAAAATATTGAATCTAATTTTGTCATTAAGGTTAGAATATTTAATTGATAATTATTTGATATTTAATTTAATTTAATTTTATTAGATTTTAACATTTATGGAGAGAATCGGCAAAAAGGTGTGGGATTTTATTGCTGGAAATTGTTTATTATTAATTATTTTCAATTTTATGAGGTTTACGATCATAATATATATAAATCTTTAATTTTTTTAAAATAAGATTTTATTTTTTTTTGTGCAGTTTATTGGACTAATGGTGGCATTCTTTATAAAAGTTATTCAAACCAATTTAGATATGTAACGATAAATGTTAATAAGTTATTAATCATATTATTAATCTATTATTTAGACTAAATATTTGTTTAGTTGCGGAGAAAATACTTTTAAATGTCTTTTTCTTATAAACATATTATTTTCTATAGATTTATTTTATCATTTAATTGATTCATCAAATAACAAAAATTGCAAAAAATCAATTTCCAGTTCAAATTATTATTTAAACTTTCATTAAAAATTATTTCTAATTATATACTAAAGTGAATCAGATTTTTATTATTAATAATATTAATACAGAATCAAAGATAAGGTTAATTAATAATTAACTAATTATAAAACCCGAATTTCTTTATCGATTAGTGATGAGTGTCTGCCTTTCATTCTTAATCTCATTAAATCTCTCAATCTTCTGCGTGAGCGGCGGTGCGGCGCCGGCAGAGCCTAATGGCGTGTCGACAGTCCATCGGCCGCCGACTCCAAGAGTGAGACCAAATCCGAGAAAACTCGCCTGACTCCATCCTAACCGAGCTTAACGCCGGTATTGGCGTTCAGGTTTGCCGACACATACGCGGGACCGACAGTGACCTCCGCTTTGGCAGCGCTCGCCTCCGCCATCGCCGACACTCCCGTCCCGTTCGCGCCCATCTTCGCGCCGATATCAACGCCGGCGTTCGGTCCCTCGAGTCCAACTGTTCCGATGCCGTCGCCGTATTCGGTCTCCGCTCGAACCGACTGCAGATGCACTTCAGCGCCGACGTTGAATACTTCGGCGTCCACTCCGCCCGACACGCCTTCACCTCTTCCTGTTGTCGCAGAAAATCATTTATATTATATTAAAAAAAAATATTAAATATTTCTTAATTTACTATATTCCGCGTCTGCGTTCACATCCACTTTGTTTCCGGGATTGAAATTGAACTTCTCTTTCAATTTGAAAAACGAAACTTTCCAGCCGTCCATGAGTTTCAGTGGCAGTGAATAAAACAATTGTCTCAATTAAATGGCACTTTAAAATATTTAAGAGTACGGAAATTGGCGTTCAGTTATAATCACAATTTAATGTTAATTCGAAAATAAATGGCTATATTTTGCTGTACATGTGAAGTGCATTCTCTATAGTATTGATATCAACATTGAGCACAACTTTGATAATATAATATTCACTTATTATCTTCTATTCCAAAGTAAAGCGTTTCTCACTATTGCTTTCAGATTTCGTAATTACAATGTCTATCCTTGAAAGCAATTTTGCTGTTTAGTCGCGTCGAAAATATTTGCTGTTGCTGTGTTGAAAATAAGGATTATATTTTTATAATTTAAATTATATTAAGTCAATTTCTTAATAATATTAATATGTGATATTTTAATTATTTTTTTAATCAATCATTGCAACAAAATTTCTATAGAATATGTTGACATTAATTTTTAAGAGAATTCGGTCAATTCGTTATCGGATTAATTCCATTCACGGATCGTTTGCTGATTTGAACCAAGCGTTCGGTTATTTAAGAAATGGCGTCAAAACAATTGGTGGAGAGTTATTATTATATAATATTAGGCTGGGGAGAAAGTCATGTCGTATTTGTTGGTAAAAGTTTATAATTAAATTAAACAAATAAGATTTACTTTTAATTTATAAACTAAATGCCATCATTTTCTATGTCTATTGGCCAATGATTTGGTAGCTTTGAGACAGAATCGTTAAAGAACTTCTTCGGCTAAGACTCAAAATATTAAGATATGTTAGTTTCGACAGTACTTTTCTCTTTAAATTTTTTACCATTAAGAGAGTGCTGAAGAGATCGGAACAAATGATAATCTGAAGGTGTATTGTTGATAGAATATGTCGGATACGTTAAGATCTCCTAATCATATTACAGGGAAATATGGCGGGACAATTTGAAATATTAAGCATCAATTTCTCTGCATAAATTTCACGAGAAATTCAAATTTTCGGTTTTTTTCGACCTAAAATTCCAAAGATGATGTATTAAAACTGTTTTATGACTGTGATTTAGTTGTTCAGAAATTCCTCTATCAGAAAATCTTGTGACCGAGTTGACCATTGCCGCCAAAAGATTGATGGCCACTACCGAAGTTCGGTCACTTCGGGAGTAATTCTTATGGTCAAAGTCACATGATCAAAATTTTTCAAATTAATACTGACATCGACATACACTTGAAGCATCAGGATAAACATTAGAAATAAATTTAATGGTTTCGGTTATTTTTTTATGAGCCCGAAACTCGAATAGCATTTTTTAGCTAATGTGAGTGCCATCAAAGAACTCTTGGCCATTGTTAATGGTCAAGATTTTCTCAATTGATAATATGAAAAATTTTAGTTAAAAATATGCTTTAATAAAATGTGAAACCAAATTAAATGGCAATTGACTCATTGAGTTTAAGACAATCGGTTAAAAACAACCTATACAAATACGACATGACTTTCTCCCCAGACTAATATATTCGTTATCAGTGTTGATATTTATACTGTGAACACAATAATGGCTGATATTAGCTCAAAGAATTGGCCCGAAATCTTGATTCACGAGAATATATTAATTGGGATAAACATTGTTGTGGTGTTAAGATTAAATTGATTGTTAGTTATAATTTAATTAAATAAATAATTATTTTAAAAGTAATTATAAACAAATATCATTGAAATTGTAAATTATTGTAAGTTTGTATTTTAAAAGTTCACATAATTTTATAAATAACATAAATAACGTGTTTTCTATTCTAACTTTAGTTTACGTGAAAATTAAAATCTGATTCGAATTTGGAACAACAATCAAATTCTGTCAGAACTTATTTTTCATATCAATTTTAAACTAATCCTTGACTTAAACCATTATATTAATTTTCTATTAATCATAAGCCTATAGACCACAAATCAATCTCAAAATAGTTATGCATAACTATTATTAAGCTTTTAATATTAATTTTAATAATGAAAGACAATTGAAAATTATTGAAATGAGTATATATTAGTAATTAATAATGAATTACATAAACTGACACATCCATGTTTTGACGGCAAACGTCAAGTCAGACACAAGATTTTCTAACTGTGGAATTGTGAAGCAACTAAATTGCGCTCAGAAAACAGTTCTATCACATCGGCGTTGGAGTTTAAGTCGAATAAATCAGAAAATTTTAATTTTCCGAGAAATTTCTATAGAAAATTTGATGCATAAAATTTAAATTTGTCACTCTAACAGTTCCATGAGTTTGATTGTGAGATCTTAGTTCATCGCACTTATAGATTATCATTTGTTTCGATCTCTTCAGCACATTCTTAATAGTAACAAATTTAAAGCAAAAAAGTTCTCTCAAAACTGGTATATCTGAATATTTTGGCTCTAATCAGAAGAAGTTCTATAGCGATGGCATTCAATGTTAGTCCGATAAATGTTTAAAAGTTTTCGAAAATGGTGACCATTATGTCATAGATTAATGTATTCTAATTATGTGTATAATACAATATAATATTTATATATTAATTTTATATTTTTGAATAAAACCCAAAAACTTTATCGACACATTCGGTATAAGATATGGCACTAAAGATTAACTTTAAACGATAAAATACTTTATGTATTTTAATACATCTGTTAAGATCCGTGAAATACACGCCAAAAGATGCTATTTTGAAATAGTTTTGATCCATTTTAGTGAACAAAATTGATCTTATTTGAAAAAAATACCTTATTTGTAGTGAAAATTTTAAATACATCTATTACTAAGTTTAAGATTAGATGTTGATTCTAAGTAAGTACTATTTTTTTTGTTCTTATTTAATATCGCATTTAAATTGATATAATTTTTAATTTTATTATTAAAGTGAGTTAAAACATTTTAGAGTAAAATAATATTTTTGAAATTAATGTGATTTATTTGTGACTAAAGAATAATTATTCGGTCAACCGATTTGCTCTTTCCGTGTAGTTTTAAGAATAACATTTTTTCGTTAAATATACAAATGTTGGCTCGAAATTAATTCGCATTTCAAAAGCAAATTCTTTAGTAATCAAAGTTATTTGTTTTAAAGTCTTTTTGTTAACTAATATTCACAAAATTATAAACGCTGTTTCAAAATTATCAAAAATGTATATAAAAGAATTGAATGAAAAAAACAACTGAAAATCATACACAAATATAGAAACGGTAATAAAAACGGTATTGAAAGGCAAATACGCATACAGTATAATACAGTATATATCTATTTATGAAAATAATTAAAATACAATATTTATTGAAGTTATTGTTTTTCTTATTTAGATCTCAAATTATTCTTATTATTATTGTCATTATTTGGCCCAACATTATGCCAAAACATTACGTTCCCAACCGAAGCCTCTGCAACCTATCCACCCTCAAACTCAACCTCGACCTCTAACAAAACCTCAACCCCAACCCTAACCGTTCCATCTTCAACCTCAACCACAACCACAACCCTAACCCCTACCTCTACCCCGTCCTCAACCCCCACACCTTCAACAGCAAATTATTCAGACTCTCAAACAGATGATATAAGTTCCTCTTCTGAAACGCCAACCATGTCTTCGATCACAACAACAACCGAAGTCACAACAACGCCCACAATCACGCCCACCACACATGATTCAACAACAGATCAAATAACGAGCTCATTAACAACATTATCAACTATGCCCACAATAACAACAACACAATTGTCTACAATAACCACAGCAATACCAAAATGTAATAGTGATGGCAATTATGACAATAAAGACTATTACGGAATAAATGATTGGCCGCCGGTTGTGATCGGAGAGACATCAAACGGAACGTGTCCTTTGGGTTATGGTTTGGCGAAATGGTTGTGCACTCAAGACTTGCATTTCAGTACAGATGGACCGGATTTGAGTGAATGCGAGCAATGGATTGAAGATATTTATGATAGAATTGATAACATTACTGATAATAATATGATTAATGATTTGATTGAAGTGATTGCCAACAATACGCTTAATCATAATTCAGTTTTAATAAGTAATGGTTTGATTAAAATGATGAGAATATTGGACAATATTCAACAAATAGTTGACAATAATTATAATAATTCTGACTTTGATTTTGCTAAAAATTATTCAACACTTATGATAGGAATTAATAGCAATTTAATAAATCAAGACATAGCGTGGAATAACTCGACCGGAAATGAGAAAAATTTTATCGCTTCTCAAATATTACTTAATATTCAATATTCAAGTTTTACTTTGGGCTGTCGTTCGAATGAATCCATTCATCGACGGTCTGATAACATAATTATGAACATTATTAAAACTAATATCACAAATGGCGTACAATTTAATCCGAATATTATCACAAAATCTTCTCTATTATTGACACCGGGTTTGGATTTAAATGAAATTGATATGACATGCAATGGTACCGCTTATGGCGCTTATATTGAGAAATTGAATAACTATTTGTTGGGTCAATACGACCGAAATAATGAGTACATTAATTCAAATATACTCGCATTTAGTTTGAAGAAAAGTAATCAAACACTCGAACTCAATAATTCTTCGGTAAAAATTAGGTAATTTTAAGTAATATATGTTATGTTGATATATAAAAATAAAATTTATAAATAATATAATTAAATTAATATTCTTTGTAAGCCTTCAACACAAAACTCCGCTATTATTTAGTGATAATATATTTGGTGTTTACTGGGATTTTGTTGAGAGTAAATGGTCTGATAGTGGATGTGTTTTGAGTAGAAGTGAATCAAACAAATTGGTGACTGTTTTTGAATGCAATCATTTGACAAACTTTGCGGTATTGGTTGACATCTCCGGCCGACAAAAACATTCAAAAGAAAAGTCAATCATTACGTTCACGTGTTGTGGACTCTCTATATTAAGTTTACTCTTAACTATTGTTCAACTTTTCAAGAAAAAATGTGAAGATTCGGAAATAGTAACAAAAAATAGACGTTTTGTAACAATAAATTTATGTTTTTGTCTATTAATCGTTAACCTATTGGTTGTGTTCGCGATGGATAAACAAATGTATGGAAATGATGTGTTTGAAGATAATGATGGCAATCAAATAAGTGATAAATATGTGAGTTTATTTAAAATAGTATTAAAAATTTTTAATTTATGCAAAGATTATCGTATGGGTTTGAGTTTAAATAAGCACAAAACATAATTATACAGAATTAATTTTAAAATGGTTTTGTATAACCTAAAATTAATAGAAAATTTTTATTAATATAAATTTTCATTACACTTGTATAAATATTGATTAAAATAAATTAATTTAAATTTTATATATTAATTAGTTATATCTGTTTAATATTTTTAGTGGATTTGTGAGACGACTTCGTTGTCAATACTTTATACACTTTTATCCTCATTTTTATGGATGTTTATGGAAGCGATTTGTATTATCATTGCAATTCACTCAATGTTTGTGAAAAAATTGAACACAATTTATACTTACATAATGATCCAAACAATACCAGCTTTAATAATATTTATAGCATTTATTGTGTTTAATTTTTTAATCAAACAAAATTTCTTAAATTTACTGACAATTGATTATTTGTAAGTGAAATTCATTTATTACTTCAATCATTCATATATTAATTTTGTTTATTAAAATACTTCCACTCTATTATAGTTGTTGGATATCAAACACACTTATATTATGGACGCTTACAATACCTGTTGCTTTAATTCTGTTATTT
>JAQIYA010002243.1:0-10283 GCA_034699355.1 Microtritia minima
ATAAAAACTTTGGTAAAGCCTTTCTATAATCGCTTAAGTTATGAAAAAAATTTTCATCTCTCTCTCTCTCTCTCTCTTACTCTCCCTATCTTTTCCCCCTCTACTCCTCCTACAACTATCTCTTATTTAAGGTTTAATCAAAGTAATTCGCGATTCAACATAAAAAATTAGAGAGAGAAAGCAAAAAAAAAAGTGCATTAACGTAATTATGAGAACTAAAAGCATAAATAAATCGCTAACTAATTTGACTAAATTGCGTATTACTTATTGTTATGATTTCATTATGATATTTATACTTGACTGCGAAACGCATTTCTGAATATCGTGTGTCTGTGTTTGTATTAATAAATGCTACTTTTTTTTGCATAATAGACAACTATCCTGTATAGACATCCACTCACACGTACGCACAAACTCATGGACGAGAAAAGCATTGAAATGAAAAAAACATAATGCGCTTACGATTATGATTGCACAACAATAAGCGAATCGATATCAACAGCAATAATGATAATACGTCGCATTTAATATTAATAATATTAGCAAAATTCATCATATTTTTGATGGCAAGTGCTGGAAATTTTTTTATCATTCATCACACATTTAGTATTTTCGTTTACGCGCTCCTCTTCTGTCGTTTACGCCGTCAGCCTAAACACACAGACACTCACACACACAGAGAGCCAACACTTCTGGCTATCGATATCCCCTTTTAATCTAAGGCCTGATATTTCTCCTCTTCTTCCTCTTCGTTTGCCGTCTTTTTCTTTTATTTGGTCGTCTTTTGATGTCGATATTATTGTTGTGATTTATTTGCACATATGGGACGCGACTCTCAAATTGTGAATATCAGCGCTGAACGAGACGGTGTTTTGTTCGCCGAAAAATTGGTCGCCAAATGAGCGCATCGCCTGTCATGCAAATGGAGAAAATAAATATATAACTATTAGTGTTTCAATATATTAGTATACATATGAAATAAAAATACGAGTAGAGTAACTCTCAAAAAAATTACTATGTATTTTATTTTTGGATAAACAGGCAGAGAAGAGGAAAAGATAATTTGCGTTTAAATGGCAAAGTGATGGGTTACGCGTTTGGATGGCGGCGATGGAGAGATGAGAGTTGAGAGGAGAGAGAGAAAGAGAAAGATGGATAAATAGATACATAGCGGGAGAGAGTGGAAGAGAGGGATAGATAGCGAGAGAGCGATAAAGTAGAGTGGAATAATAAATGAGATGATTAACTAGAGAAGTCAAATGCATAGACTGTGTAACTATAACTTCATTATTTATATTGAATTTTCTTTGTGGGGACAAAGTAGGTCTGGATATGCACTCTCTTCAATTTTTTGCGCGCTCGTAAGGGGGGTTTATTAATATACTTTCGATTATGACATGGAGTGGCAACGCCTCTGATTGCGATCGATTCTGGTAACCATTATTTTGTTATTTTGGAGAGCAAATCCATAACATGGGTTTTTTGTTATCCGCTAAGCGTGTGATTTTTTGGAGGAAAGATTTTGTCTGTGTCTGTGTGTGTGTTATCACGAGAGCAGCAACAAAAATATTGGAGTATAGAGTTTTAGTCAAATTTAATAATAACTTTTTCATCTCTTTTAATACGTTTTGAGTGAGAATATAAGTTAGTGATGTAAGCGAATGAGAGAGTGAGTGAGTGTCTGCGTGTGTGTGTGTGTGTGTGTGTGTATGTGTGTGTGTGAGAGAGAGAGAGAGAGAGAGAGAGAGGCAAAAAAATTCTTATGCTTTTGCTAAAATAATAGAGTTTAAAGTTAGAGAGAAAGCAAGAAAAAGTTTTTTTAAAGAAAATATTCAACTTTATCGAAACTGATGCATTCATAGTCTCTCTCTTCACATACTCACTCCCTTTCTCTCTCTTTCTCACTCCTTTTTTAAGTATTATTATATAAGAGGCTTTTTCTGAAAAAAGAGAGAAACTATTACTCTGGCGTGTTATGGGCTTTCAGTGATGCACCCAATAGTTCGGCACTTATTTTTGATGTGAATATATTAAAATAAATTATCTCTCTCTGCTCCTCTCTCGGCTAAGTGGTCGCTCTTCCGCTCTCTCTCTCTCTCTCTCTCTCTCGTTTGCATTCAAACTGAGATCTAAATATTGGTTTTATAACATTCACTAATAGGAATTCATGTTTTTCTTTTGAAAAGGTATGCAAATTAGTTGAAACGGAATATTTCTGCGAGAGAGTAATTAAATTACGACAAGCAAATTGTTTTTAGTTTTTTATTATACGAGCAAAAATCAATTTACTATAAGTCATTTCCATAATTATGAGTATAATATTTTTTTTTTTAAAAATTAATAAACATTAATTTTGCATTTATTTTATTTTATTATTAGTCACTTTTTGTTACTAAAAAACATAGTCTTAATAATATTAGGCATATAATACTTAATAATAAAAATTATAACTGACAAACGCATCCATTAAATAGTCTGGCAATAAAAATGAATTTTCTTTATTTTGCTGTTTAACTATAAATGACTGCATTAAAATATTTTTACCTCTACCTCAATGACTACCAAAAAATTGGCTCTTGTTTTGACAAAAATTGATTGCGACTAAAACACAAAATAGATTTTAAGTAACATCTCTTTCTCTCTCGCTTTCCAACGCAAGTGACGCGATGTTAAAATCATTATATCCTTATGTATATAAGAGTAAATTCTTCTCTCTTTTTTTGCTCCGCTTTCGAAACAATACATGGAATGTATTATAAAAGAAAAATTGTGTTTTTACGACGCATTGTTTATATTGATATAGACAATGCAAAAATAAATAAATAAAATGCATAAATACAGTAATGGGGGGAATGTGTTAAAATTCAAAACTACTCTTGAGAGAGAGAGAGAGAGAGAGAGAGAGAGAGAGAGAGAGCACAAGCTCTTCGAGGAATAAATTTAAAATATAAATATAAATATAATGGAAATAATGTATAAACAGACGAACACATAGATATATTTTTCGGGTCTCTCGTGGAAAAATGCGAAATTTGAACCTTTAAAAAAGCGAAAGCGTTATGTCAAATACGTGTCAATGATTTATGGCGTGAATAAACAAGAAAGTCTAAAAAGTCTAAATAGACGAAAGTCTTTTCTCTCCTTTCGTGCGCTCACTCTTATGCCGTCGCTGTTGTTGTCGGAAATACTTTCGCTTTTAGAAAGCGAGAGAATATTTTTTCTTTCAACTTCTTTTCTTTAAAGTTTATTCAAAGTTTGACGAGTGATGGAGAGAGAGGTTTGCATTTCTCTAAAAAAAATATTTCTCTAAAAATATATATATATTCCCGAATCGTAACGCACTCCACAATACAAATCATAACAGTCAATATTGCGTGAAATGAATGCAATACTCGCCGTAACAAAGACTAATATCGGAACGCATTTTTCTGGTTGGGGGTCGTGAACAGCGTAATGAAAACCATGCAAAACCCATATTTTTCTCTAAGAGATGCATGACTTTTCTTTTGCATTTTATGCGCTTTTGCTGTTTTGTCACGGCCTTTGGTCGCCGAGAATTGTATCAATTTTCTTATTCCCACTCGGATTGCATCAGAATATACGGCAGTTAAAGATACGGCACATTAAGTTTTTTTTACCGTTATATACATTCTCGTGTGCTTGTGGTATGATTTTTGGAAAGTTGAACAGATAGGATATTAAATGTCTAATAACATTGCAGATATACCTGAGTGGTCTATACTCGAAGTTAACAAGAAAATGATACAAAATCAATGTTAGTCTATTTAATTTCAGGCAAACATCGTAAGCCTGAATAGCGGTATTGCCAAGAATCGAAATTCGGCTTATTATTTGTATAATCAAATAGTGTTTAGATTAAAATTATTAAAGCAAACTTTAATTAATAGTGGTTTGAAAAATCAATTGAAAATATTTAGCAAAACATTTCATTTTTTTTGTAGAATATTTTGCATTATAATCGAAAGCTCGAAAACCCATTTGAATTTCATCCATCAAGTATTTGCATAATAAATTTGCCGATAAATTGCGCCATTGAATCGAAGTCTCCGCTGAACTCGTGTAGTGCTCGCAAAAGCGTATCAATATTATTATCATGGGATCGAAAAATATCTTTGGGCTATATTTTGCAGTTTCAGGACTATTTAGAAATATCTATACAGAATATTCTGTATTTTTGATGGAAAGAAAACTTTATATTTTGCTTCTTTTTATAGTTTGCATTTCAGCGCTTTTACGTCTCGAATATTATTGCTTAAGCAGACCAAACGAAAGCGAGAATAGAAATATAAACATATATACATATATGTATTTATATTTAGAACAAGAATGACCACTAAATAGAGATGATTTTTATAATAAATTATGATTATAAATATCTAAAAAATTTTGAATTATAATTTTTAAAAAATACTTTGCACACATTTGCACACATAAGCGACTAATTCTGGCATTAATGCACAACTTTCAGGACATCTTTAGAGTGAAAAAAGTTCACTAAAATAAATTATCTAATAAACTGTCGCTTGTCTTTCCCTCTTCTATTGAAGGGTAGAGACAGACAGACGGACATCTCAAATCCATAAGCTTGCTTATGCAAAACAAAATCATGCTATAAATGCCTCACAGTAGAAAAGATTATAATATATAAGAGAAAACAACTGTCCACTCGACAGCGAGAGTGAAAAAAAAATGCTAAGACTGGCTTCATCTTTTGACACGAGCGTAACATAATTTTTCTCATTGTCTTCGTTTCTTTTCTCAGCTTATTTTCTCATTGTCTTGGATTCTCTCTCTCTCTCTCTCTCTCTCTCTCTCTCTCTCTCTCTCTCTCTCTCTCTCTCTCTCTCTCCACTTCTTTCTTTATATGCATATAATATATTACATACTGTATATTACTCTCTATATAAAAACATATTCTCCATTTGTTTATTCTCCCAGAAATTTCACTAAACCTTAAGGCCTACAATTTTTCTTAGTTTTTTAGGCGTTTATTTTTTCCGGGTTTAGTGTACTTGATTTGGCTCACATGCTTGGCTGAAGTTGAATAAAATAATAATATTTTAGATAATCTTCTTCATTGCATTAAGATTTCCTTATCGATGATTTAATTGAGATAAATATTTGGTATGCAATAAATATAAATTTAGAGTACGAGCGATTCAGTGCTAAACGAAAGACATCGTAAAAATTTACAAAATGTCTATTTCGTTAAACTGGAAGATGTTTTAATAGAGATAAAAACAATGGCAAATAAAGCTAATGTTTATTTTGCTAATAAAAATTTTTGCGCTCAAAAAAAATTAAAAGACAGAGAAAATTTCCAACATTTATCATCACTTGAGGCGTAAAATATTTTCTCAAAATCCCTCTTTTTGGCGACTAATACTGTTACTGTTACTCTCATAATTTTTATCATCCTTTCATATTTTTTTTATCGCTCTAACATATTGCTTAAAATAAGACCATAATTATGCTATCTTTTTAGCAGAATATATCTGACAAACTCAAGAACGCAAGGCTTATGTCGAGAGCTATAATAATATATATATATTTGTTATAAATGGTAGCGAACACGACAAAGTAAACTTCTGCTCCTAAATTGTTAACTATATTATTATTATTATTTTGATTAAAGCTCTTGAAATCACGAAATGTTTCGTTTGACTAAAGCAGACGAGCAAACAGTTTTAAATTATTCACGACAAAAATTGTTGCTATATTTCAAATTTAATGTAATTATAAGATACAATGTTTGGTTTTTTTAACTTTGAAAATTGCGAGCAATTATTTATAAGATTTTGGTTTTTAATTTTTTGAAAAATGCCATTAAAAATCAAAAGCTAATAACAAATGATCAAAAGTTATGCCTACACTCTTTGTGTGTGCGTGTGTTTACAAACGGAAAATTACTTCAGGTTTTAAACTTTAATGCGATTACGATTTTTCTTCTGCAGCGCACAAATAAAGCGCCAAAACATTCGCCCATAGCTTTTGATGGCCTACTTATCAGAAAAAAAGGTTTTTTAAAGAAAAAAAATAAACAAGAGCTGCTTATATTTGGGTTTCTCTCTCTCTCCCAGGCATCGACTTCAATATAAGAAAACCCTTTCTCTAAATGCCAGTCTATTTTTCCGCATTTACTGACAGAGCAGTTGTCCAATCGAGCAGTTGTCGGTTTGCATTTACGAGATCTGACATAATTAATATTAAATTAAAGATACAAGTCTTTCGATAGTTGTACTGACATATCCTCTCAGCTCAATACAGAATAGTTGCGCAATGTTTAATCAGCACAATCGCAGCTCAGTTATAACCCGCCGAAACAATTCTCGCATTTCCCGAAACAGCTGACAGCTTAAAGATCGATTTGCATTTTGATTAACCCGAGCTTTACAGCTCCAGAAATTAGCTGCGCTTCAAATGTCGAACACTATTGGCGGTAATAAACAGCTATAATGGCACGGAAACAAGAATAACACGAGTCGCAATCGATTGTTGACACAATTGGGAGAAATGATGATTGTGTTACACGAATTTGCTATCAAATTATTATCGCTATCCGAATCAAATATTAATTATGTAATAAATTATGTAAAACAGCGGCTAATTGTGTATTAATTAGAAATAATGCGTAAACAGTAATAGGAGACTGAAGCCGAAAGTAATTTGCATTAAGGCTTGACCTCATAAAAATCAAAGTTTATCGCTTTTATTTTGTCAAATTAGTCCAAAAGCTTTGTAATAGTTTTTCATATAAATATTTTTAATAATATTTTAGCATAAATTTATAATTATTCTCTTTGGTTATAAATTTAAAAGTTCGGAGCACTAATTTTATTTTAATGCAAAGTTATTTTATTAGACGAATAAATATCCATTATCTAAATAGCATTTCAAATCGACTAAAAGAGAGAGAAAGTATACGAGAAAAAAAGAAAAGAAAATGAAAAAATACAAGATATTTTTTAATGCTCGTCAAATATTATGGTAATAAAGTAAACGATACTTTTTTGGTAATGAAAATAAAGAAGAGAGAGAGAGAGAGAACTTAAAACGAATTAACCGAATCTAAATCTTTCGAGACTAAACTTTCTGACGACTCATTTTCTTCATTCTATTAATCTATATTAAATATAAATATCTAACTTTTACTCTATCCATAAATATGGTTAGTTTCTTAAAGTGCACTCATTTCTCTCTCTCTCTCTCTCTCTCTCTCTCTCTCTCTCTCTCTCCCCTTTCGCTGTTGCGCACAGGAAATTACCATCTCTTCTGATTAATCAAAACTTATATTCCTCTGCCATCGCTGGTGAACTAAAGCCATAGAAAACAAGTAAAAGCATTTCGCCATCGCTTTCGACCCATTAAATTACTTTCACTGAAAAAGTTTCGATTCACCACTGAATCAACAGAAGAATAACACAGACTAAGAGGAGTAACAATGTGTTACAGAATTACAGAGTACTGGAATAATCAGTAATTGTTAACGTCAATCAAAACTAAGTTTTACTGTATCAATAAACTCATATAAGAGGTATTGGTTTGCTGGCGATTGAGCGAGTGTTTATGGATGTGTGTCTGGAAAGTGATCTTTAAGTAACAATTTCTGGGTTGACATGCATTTTAAATATTAAAATGTTTGCAAATATATATATTGATATAAATATTTGACACGCTCTGCACACTCGTCGCCTCTAATGGATTGATTTATTTTAGAAATATTTAGAATCGAGAGGCAAAAAAAAGTTTAGACTCTAATACAGTCATTATCGTAAATTGCAATTTTCATATGTTTCACATTTTAATAAAATATATTGCATGACACAAAATATATGCTACTTTTGTCGAGCACTCTAAGTTTTAATATACTAAGATTATATTTACTGACATCGATTGAAAATTGAAATTTTCAAAAACTTTAAAAGTCATAAACCATTAGACAGAGAGAGAAGAAAATCTGGCAAATGTTAACATGACTTTTAAAAAAGTGAAAAAAGATCTAAAAACCTAAATTTAGCGCAAAACTCAAATTAACCGTGAAATGAGTTTGAAATACGTTTAAAATGTGTTGGACATTCACTTCCTCGTGGGCTGAGGACAACCAAATTGAGGCTCTCATCTAAATTGAATTCTTTAGTCTTTTTTTCTCTGCATTATTAAGATATTTAATTTACTTTTGTTTTTCTTTATTCGCTTAAGCATTAAAATATTTCTAAGCGTTTGAATAATATAATTCTCAGTATTTAAGCTGAGCTTCTTCTTCATTGTCTTGAAGCTCGAGCTCGAGAAGCACTAAAGTTGCGCTTCAAGCTTATCATAGCTCTCAGTTTATGCTCATTATTATTTTAAAATCATATACGGATTAAAATTCAAGATTCTATTGTATTAAACATGTATTTTGAAATCCGATTTGAGTTTCTATTTCTTATTTCTATATTTCATTTAAATAACAAACAATAAATTTACGACAATTTTAAAATAAGTGGTATATCGAAAAATATTTGAAGAAAATTATAGTTGAGATTCTTATTTCATAAAAAATATTACACAATAATAATTGAAAAATTATCTATAATATCAAAGTTTGAATTTCGTAGTTTTTAGTTGTTTTATTTTTAGAGATTTAGAGTTAGGTTTAAGGCTTAAATTTCTTTATCCTATTTCAACTGAATTGAAACATAAATATCCATCATATTATAAGTTAGCAAATAATTTATAATATTAACTTTAATTGCATTTAACTTAATTTATAAAATTAAAAATAAATTAAATTAAATATGCGAACAAAATATCTATAAAATTTGTTAAAAGTCAGTCAGTAATTATGTATGTTTTCCTATTCAAAATTATGAGTTAAATATTTATTCAATTAAAATTATTAATTATAAATTATTAATTATAATACTCACATAAATAAGTAGTTTGTAAATAATAACTGAATAAATGATTGCTTTTTATGAAATATTCACTTTAATTAGTTTCACTTTAACAATGATTGTCGAGAGAAAAACTCCGCCTAATATTCAAATTTGTGTGACTATTATTTAATTGTAACACATTTCAAAATATAATATAAGAGCTGAATATTAAAGCTGAAACAAATTGTTTGGCCAAGTCATGAAAAACTTGGCCAAATTATATAAATTGAAGATATTTCACATCTCAATACAGAAACACTCTGTAAATGACTCTTTTAAAGCATAGTTTTGAAAATAAACTCCAAAACGACACACGAATGAGTAAAATTTATATGAGTCGCAAACTTTTCACTTCATCACTGGCTTACGTCGGGAGTGGAAAATGATGTATAACTCGCAAATCGAAATCAGCTTTTTTTTGTCGAGCTCTAGCGAAGTATTCCGACGGGCATTGAGAAGGTTATGGTGATCGAGACTGAGTTCGAGACAAATAGAGTAGCTGTGAGTTTGGTGAGCGTGTGGAGTGCGGTGTGTGTGCGAGTGTGTGAGCGGTACTGTGTATGCGTCGAACAAACTCACACACCAGGCGTCCAGTTTTATGCATTTATATTTGCCGCCTCTTTAGTCCCGGATTTTAGACTAATATATTTTGAAAATTTTATTTTTCTAAGTATGATTTACTCGGTTTCATAAATTTTTTTAAAAAAGAATTCAACTTGAATTAGAATACTATTTAAAATATATTTTTGAAATAAATTAAATGAATTTCGATTGATTTAATTTTCTTGTTTAAACCAGAATTTGAATGGCATTTAGAGTCGACGTAACCATCAGACGTCTGTCTGGCTCGTGATTTCTCGATCAAAATCTCTCCCTAATTATAATCAACGCTTAAACACGAAATTAAACCCGTCTGACAGCGAGATAGACTGTGTTGATATGTTTTTTCGGTCGTCACACACACACACACACACAACCAAACAGATATCCAATCGTGATAAATGATACCAAAGAGTTTGAGACAAAAAAACAAGAATGCGTGCATAGAAAACCTTATCAAATGTGTAGTGTCTGTGTCTCCTATGAAGTGCACTCAATATTCGCTAAAACGGTTACAAAGAAACCCGTAGAAAAAAAGAGACAACAAAAAGCTTTCATGTACTGCTTTATAGTCCTGATAGGCATTGATGTACTCCGTACTCAATTTGATCCTCTTTTTACTCCTTGAATGTTAAACCTAATGATTATTGCCATTTAGTATTGAATAACAAATTTACTCCTCTCTCTCTCTCTCTCTCTCTCTCTCTCTCTCTCTTTCTTTCTTTCTTTCTTTCTTTCTTTTTT
>JAQIYA010002244.1:0-10282 GCA_034699355.1 Microtritia minima
CAAACCAAGCAAACCAAACCGACATTATCGATGCCTCATAACATTGATCATCATAACAATTTTCTGCACACCGATTTTGGCCAATACGGCAACACAGTGAACACAGTGAGCACAGTCAATATAGTCTGGTGGCGTAACAATTTAGTGTAAAGCGAGCTGAGCTAAGCTCGTAACGCGTAAAATAACCTAAAGAGAAATTTTATTTGTCAATAAAATTCTACTTTAATTGATAAACGCGTTGTAAAAAAGCAATATAATAAAAATAAAACTACGATCTCATTATCGCCAAAAAATGCCAATTTAAGTAATGTTATAATTATTGACAGCAAATAAAATTCTTTTAAAGTAAACAATTTTTATTGATGCAAACGTACGTATAATGCTATCTGTGATATGGAAATTTTAATTGAAAACAAAAACAATAAAATATTCAAAAGTTAATTACTTTAATATAATTAATGAAATGACATTATTATCTTTATAACCAATATTTAATTTTAAATGAATTAATTATTATATAATCTATTTTTAATCATTAAATTTAATATTCAAATAGCTATTAATAAAGTTTTAACATTTCATAATATCTAATCTTAAATAATAATTTTAATAATATGCTAATTTTATGGATATTACGAATAGTAATGGATTAATCAAAAAGTTTGTTAAGAAAATTTTAAAAATAAAGATATTTATTAAGAGATTTAATTTAGATTACATATATTGAATAATTATTTTAAAGTATAAATAATTAGAAGTTATTGATTTTTAAAAGTAATGTTTAGAAATTTCAAAATTGTAAACCATAAAAGTTTAATTTAAGCAAATTTTTAATTTCGTTTATTTACTTAATTCTATTTTCTATTACAGAAAATAAATTAATAATATTCTAATTGACTTAAGAAATTAAATCTTTACTATATAATATTAATTTAAATCAATTATATTATAATTGGTTAATTAATTAATTATATAATTATAGTTAATATAATAATAATAGTTATTATTTCAATTATAGTATAATAATAATAATAATTTAAATTGTATGACGCGAACTAATAAAATTTATTAAGTATGATAATGTATTAACAATTTTATATAAATGTCTATAAATATTGTAAATTTGAATTTGTGCTCTAAAATTAATGTTAATTTTAAACAAAGTCATTCATCAGGTTTGATAATCTTTAATTGTATAAGTTTTTAAACATTTTTAAAAATTGATGTCTAAACGACTTAACGTTTAGTTTATGCTGAAATTTTACGCTTCTTGTCACAACAAAATTTTCATAAAATTAAACATTCCAGATATGAAAATGTTACCTATTCTAATCTAAATACAATAATCAACAATGAAAGTCAATTGCATGTAAAGCCAACGATGGATTTTATGTACGGCATAATTTCGAAAAATTTGTACATTAAATCCAAATGTACATAAAACTAAATGTTACTTTATATTAGTTTTAATTAATTTAAGAATTTTGGTTTTTTAAATTTGGTACATAAAGCCCAATTGTACACAAAATCAGGTGTACATAAAACCCAGCTTTGAGTGTATTATAAAAATTTCTAGTTCTATTTATGACATTTAAAATCATATTTTTAAAGTGTATTTCATATAAGATCGTTTGGATTACACAAACCTTTGATTAAAAATCTAAAATACAGATATTAAATGATTGCCAAATATGTATAACACCTTTTTAAATAAATATCTTACAACAAGAAGTAAGTAAGTGTGTGTTAGTGTGCGCGTGAGAGAGAGAGAGAGAGAGAGAGAGAGAGAGAGAGAGAGAGAGAGAGATTTAAAAGGTCATAATAAACGATATTAAAAACTAAAAGAAGTTGTTTAGCAATAACTCAATGTTTAGCCGGTAATGGAAAGCAAAGCAAAGGCAAGTTAACAATCATGAACTTATTAGCAAACGATCGTGCAGTTGACCACCTCGTTGTGTTGATAGCGATCAGATCTAAGGCCTATCGAGTTGTGGGGTCGAAAAAAACATGCATCACATGAAATGATGTTGAATTTGTCTTTAATACCTCCGCGCCCAACATCTCTGCTTTAATGTTTGTAAATAATGCGAAATTAGTTGGTTTCATAATAATACTGCAATACTGTGGCAATAATCATAATTGCATATGAGATGAATTAGTTTCGCGTTATCTCTCATCAATACATTTAATGTTTTCTCTTTCATTAATTTCCTTACGATGACAAACACTCGCGAAATCAAATTTATTAACCGCACATTTTGAAACTCATTATAGCATTGATTCATTTAAAACCCTAATGTAATATTTATAATTTATATAATAGATACTACAAGGTGTGCCTCTTAAATATAATCTCAATTATATTACATAAGTGTTCATTATTTTATAAATAAAAATTGCTCAACAAAACAGAAAAAGTTAATCTCATTTTCTGCTTCCCTTTTTCTGTATTAACAACAGTTTATAACCCGGAGATGATTATTATGATGTGAATTAGCGATTATATAAATGGTGCCCAAAAAGGTGTTGTTTGGTTATCGGGAACAGAGACGAGATTAAACGAGAAACGAAATTATCTTTTCAAACGCCAATTACGGGCAAACTTTAGTTCACTGAAAAATTTGTAATCTATTTATAGATGAGCTGATGGTGTGTTATATTGAATTAATTTCGCATTTGTCAAATTGGCCGCAAAATATTTCTAATTGTCTTTGTTGTTATCATTAGACAGTCTTTACACAAAATTCATTTGTTGTGATTTAATTGGTTAATAAAAAAGTTTGGTGCGATACAGCGGTCCGTCAACAAAACGTAATTTGGGAGTGTGTTCGCCCATCTTTCATAACCTCGTCTTTCATAGCATTACTTAAAATAATAATAATAGAGAAAAAGAAGTCCAACCTTATCTCAGACTCTGGGAAATGCAAGCGAGGAATATGTCAGACCAAATATGAAATGGCAATTATGGGCACCCTATGATTACACTCAAATGCATGTTTGTGTGGCTCGCATAGCCATGCATTCGAGCCTCATATGGACGTGTTTGCATTGTGTGTTGATATATTCATGCCAGTCTTGCAACCAATTAGTATTTTGCTTCACTCACATCACTGAATGGCCAACGAATAAGTAAAACACAATTTCTTGGTCACGACTGGCAATTATTTCGTTAAATGGCTAAATAGCTAAATAACATCTTTCCACTCGAGTCTCTCTATCTCTACCAATACTCATGATCACGGCTCACATGTTTACCATTTATTATTCTTATCGTTTCAGATGTGATATTCGAAAATTAATAATTCAATGCCAAAGTAATTGTGTTTTAAACTAATTTTTATGAAGATATTATTAACACCACCTAACGTTAGATGTGATCGTAGATTTCGCTTAACCAAATCAACAACATTTGAGAACCTAATCAAAAAATTAATTTTCTTATTTGGAAAATTGTTGTTTTGCTAATATGGCATTAATATTAAATAGCTTGATATTAATATTGAAGCATAATTTTATGAAAATATTTATTACCCTCTTTAATATGCAGATTATAGTAAAATAACTGTTATATCTATCCATTATTGTTATTTTATTTGATCCTTTTGTTGTCGATATTGTTGATAAAATTTTTGAAATTATTTTTAGTAAAATATCAAATTAATATTCACTAATTATTATTATGCTTACTTTTATTCTTGACATTATGATAATTATTTTTTATACTTTTCAAAAAAGCAAAACTCGTTGATAATAATAATCCATAATAATCAGCACTTTCAAGAATAAAAGTAAGCATAATAGTTATTAATACTTGTCATTCTGACAGTTGGCATACAATTAAAATATACCTAAAAATATATGCATTAATTTAATTCTTTCTTTAAAATTAAATTGTTTTCTTCAATAATTTTCAAAATAAAGAGAATATAGAAATAAGAAGTTGTTTTACAAATATTTTGACAAATCAAAACATAATATTACATATAACTTAGTTTCACCGTCAATATAATCATATCGGAAATTGATTGCTAGCATCGAATAATGATTGTAAATGATTAGCATCGATAAATGATGAGGCAATGATGAGGCAAACAACTAATTTGATAATGATTTGATGCAACTCAACGTCAATAAAGCTAACCTCAACTCATGCTAAGCTATTTTTCTTTTTTATATTATTTTTACGCGAAGCAAAAAATGCTTATTTTTATACATAATTTCTATGCGTTGCCGTCTCAATGATAGATTAATGATCGTCCCTTATTCTCGAAAGCGAGAGCACAAACAACATGTGAACGCTAAGTCTTAAGTTACGCAATTTTTCCTTCAGTTTACCCCTCATATGTCCATTTAATTAGCAAACCTGCCCACAGGTTGTTGAGGTGCCCCAAACTGATAGATTATCCAATTATCGCTATGCATTACAATTAGATTCCGGTGGACGAGCTCTGCATCGATGCTAAACACAAATTGCATTCAATGCAAAATTTTTTGCAATAAAAAAAATTTTTCTCAAAATTATGAGAACATAAAAGTCAGCTTAAAAGTATTACTATATGACAATGTCCATGAAAATTGTTGTTTGCAAATAAATATGATTATACATGATATGATGCGCGCATATTATGAGTGAACGTGATCTCTCATTAACCTCACAAATGTATCGTGCATTTGATGCGCCGATAAATATGGTTCTCGCGCCGCGAGTGTTAATGAGGCATGTTATTTATGAAATACGGCTATAAAGGCGGCGATCTGGCAATCATGATCTGGTGGGCCATCCATGAGCCCATCCATGAGCCCATCTCTCGCCTCACTATCTCTTTAATGTTTTCCACTTCAGATCTATCCTCCGATCATAAATTCAACTTTTAAGATGATTATCAGTTTTTGCCGGTTTAATGCAATTGCGATTCCTTTGAATAACTGAATATTTTAATAACATTTGTGTAATTAATTTCTTTTTATTTTAAATAAACTATTAATTTTATTATTAAGAAAAAACCAATTTTCAATTATTTTGACAGCAAAATAACTTACAGCGTATTGAATAACATAATTTACAGCTTAAATAGCAAATTCGCATTTTACATAAATTAGGAAAAATTGGTATCATATATGCAAGTTTGATACGAGTAACAAATATAATAAATCCGCCCTAATTTAATATATAAATAATAATTTTAATGTCTAGATTTATATTTCAAATTAAGTTCCACTTAACAATCCGGTAATACATAACTGTTTTTGCATTATGGCTCGCAAATGCGTTTGTATTGATTTAGTGCGAAAAATGATGGGTTGAGATATACACGTATTGTTGGAAAGATTAGCACACAGTTAATTAACAATAAATTGCTTTTTTAAATATAAATTTTGCAAAATAGCTTTTGTGATTTTATGTATTTATTTTTTTGTAACTTTTAATAAGATTTATTTTCGCCTAATATTTTTTATTTTACTAACTGAAAACAGCAACTTTTAAGATATTAATTACAAGTATAATAAGTCCTATGTTTGATCACGATTTTTAATGATTGATAAATTGCGTCAACAATTTATATTGAATAAGCAAAAATTTAAATAGAGTTTAAATTTGTCAAAGAATAAGTTAGACATTCGATACTAGTATGCTATGTTAGACTCTTTAGCTTATTATTGTTGATATGTATTATTAGAAAATTTTATTTTAAGTATTGTCAACATTAAAGACAACAATACTTTACATTTAACTAAACTAAGCTAAACAAATGATATCTCATCAATATATATATATTGTTGACCAATCATTTAGTTCTAATTACCGCGTGTTGAGTAACGCAAAATCAGCTCAACATAATGGTCATTCTTGTTTTATGATAAAATTGTTAAACTATTATTAATGCTTAAAATAAAATTTTTTAAATAACATAATGCAAGGTTAATAAAATTTTAATTGAAATTCAGGGCAACAATTTTAACATTTAGGATCCGAAAATTACACATTAAAATATCGTTATCACAGCAAGAATTTATATTGAAAAATTCTTTTTCTAATCTTTATAATTGAAATAATTTTGATATAATATTATATTAAATCAAATGTTTTAAACAAACATTTGCATTATTGTTCATAAGATTTCCTAATTTATACTATCAATTATTTAATAATTATTGCTATCAAAATTTTTAAACGAACTGAATATTTTATTCATATGATAAATGTGATTATAAAGTCTTTTAAGTTTAGTAATTAATAAACATAAATTAGTTTTTTCGACTTTCAAATTTTCATTAATTATTCTTATCTGTCCTAATTTTAAGTGGAATTAAAAATATAACATTTTAAAGTTTGCTTTGTTCGCGAATTGGTTTGAAAGCCTTAGCGTAACCCAGAAAAGCAGAGAAATACGAGTTTCTCGAGTGCTAATCCATCAAAACGCAAGTATCGCCATATTCTTTCATTAAACGCGAATTTTATTATGCATTATAAAAGATTTCATTATTCCTTAATCATACTTAGAATAAAATATTTGTCAGAAAACAAAATTGATTACAAACTTTATAATAATAACTATTATTATTTATGACTATACAGCAAATATTATTAATATTAAATTACATTTTATGCATGAATTAAAAATCATAATTAGCTCTCAAATTAATAGCGCATTAAACACATTAAAATGAAAACAGGAAAACTTCTTCCCTCGAAAGGTATTTAGAAATTTGGCGTAAATTATAAAATCACGAAAATTCAATCAGCCTTATATATTGGGCGTTCATTAATAAGTTTACCAACTTATAAGCACATTATACTTATTTATGGCATAAATTTTGCACTTCCATACAGTATAAGATTAATGCAAAAGTGCTTCATATCTTGTGATTAATAATAAATTCATTTTTGCCGCTTTTTCATAACGATTTTAGCTTTAAGAGCATTTTTAAGTGTCATTTACTGCAATTATTGTAAATACTATAATCTGTTTTTTGTTTGGTTCATATGGCATGACAATCATATATAGTTTTATTGCATTACACCGGAAAACACTTGGAATTAGTTCGAGCAAAGAGATGCGATAAATAGTTACTATGATTTCATTCATACATTCATAATAACGTTAAACGATAATTGTTGTTAAGCATATTATTTTGAGTTGCGTGATACACATTATAAAGTAAGTCAATTATAATGCATCACTGATACGCTAACCAAATCAAAGTATTTAAATACTTATCTTTTTTATTCCTACTTTTTAACTCTCTCTCTCTCTCTCTCTCTCTCTCTCTCTCTCTCTCTCTCTCTCTCTCTCTCTCTCTCTCTCTCTCCCGCTCTTTCGCTTATTTAAAAGACTTGTGCCTTCACTTTATTCACAAAAATATAAGCTATTTTATGGCAATTTTTAGAAGTACTGCAGCTTTTTTTTTGTGAGCAATTAATTTGTTTAGCCGACCATCAAACTAGATTTTTTGCGCGACGTCTGCCGAATCAAATTATTTCTTCCAATTCTTCTATAAGGCGATTATATTTTTTCCTTCACTACATGTCGTACGCTTGTATTATTAAAATTGGTGACGCGCCTGCAGTTAATGACGGAAAGGTAAACCACTTGAAGGTTTGAAGTAATTATTCTGGCAGTGATATTTCAACATTTATGGCTCGCTTCGGGCTAACCATTAATTCTGTCAAATGAAAAGTATAATATCAAACTAACTAATTGTTATTTTTAGATATATATTTTTCATTATTCATTATATATTTTTGTTTTCAATAACAAAAATGAAATTTAATTATTTTTAATTCGACTAAATATTTTATGAAAAATTGCAATTCTTAATTTTATTCTTATCCAACTCATCAACAGTCTCTCTCTCCCTCCCTCTCTCCTCTCTCTCTCTCTTTCTCAACGCAACACTTCTCCTCCCAACTGTTTAATACCCCATGAATATATTGAATATAGATTATATAATAAGAATTATTAGTGAACAAGATATATACGAAGAGCTATTAACAATCGAAAAACAAGACCAGTTATGGATAAAAATAATATCAATAATTATTTTCACGATACACGTAAAGAAAATATAAACATTCAACACAAAGTAAGTAAGTATTAACATAGAAGTAATATAATAGCGATACTGAAAAATTGCTATTATAGATGACTAGACAGGCATAGAGGCAATAGAGGTATTCAGTATAATATCCCACAACTAAATGGGTGGCGATATTTTAAAGAAAATTGTTATCTAAATGTTTAAAATGTTAAATAAGGCTCTAAGTTTGCGAAACGTGTATTTAACATCAACTTTTTAAATCAAATGATAAAAAAATATTTTTATTGTGAAACAATTTTTATAAAATGCCAATTTAGATGAGCTTTAAGTGCCAATTAAATGAAGCAAATTAAATAACTTTGTGCTCCTCTTATAGGGCATATTATTTTCATTAAAAAGATACGCGTTATAAAAATATCTATTAGATAAGGAAAAACTTTTTTAATTGGTCAGAAAAAAATAATAAAAACCTACACATAAAATTAATTCATTCAAAAAAATGTTAACACCTAAAGTTAAAAAGCAACAAACATTTTTTTGTCCTATAAAATGACAAAATATGTTTCAAATACAACATTTGAAAAGTATTTATATAAATCTCTATAACTAATTAAAATAATAGAGTGTTCGTTCGTTCGTTCGTCGGTGAGTTTTCAACATTGTTTTTTTATTGTTGAATAAAAATTTTAAAATATATTTTATAAAAATAAATAAATATAAATAAAACGGTTTTGTTGTAATTGTTGCAATTTAAAATTATGCATTATTTAACAGTAAAAGCACATAATAGAAAATATTTTTAAAATAGTAACTTTTAAAGAGTCTTATACGTGTTAAATGCCAATATTTTATTAATTTTGATTTAATGCATCATTCAATTTAACAAATAATATTCTAAGTTAATGTGCATTTTTAGTGGCGAAGCCACGGGAAAATGGCTAATATTTAAATATGCAGTTTTGCTGTTTTTATAATACAATACTTTATTCAGAGTTGTCTACTTTAATATTGTTTTTGATTGTATTGAATATGAATGCAAATTTCAATATTATTATAGAGAAAGCAACGTTTAACACAACCTAATAATTCTTCTTATAATTTACGAGCATTGCAACCAACGATAAGTTTTATGATGAAAACTTTTTTGTAATACAAAATTAGTTTTCAAACGATGACTTTCTACTTAAGAAACTCTCCTTACTTTACTTCAATAAGCTATTGAAAAGATCTAAATGATAAGAGATAACAAGTCGGCAATCCTTAAATTTTGATACTTTATGAAAATGATTGAAACACTGGTTGTCTGGCATTTATAGACATCTAACACTATTTTTGGTCGAATGCATCGATTTTGATGGCGTTTTTTAATTTGCTAGTTTTAATCATACATATTAATTATAAATAATAAAATTATCCTGAAGTTAAAAGGGGAAGGGAGGGGAAGGGAGGGGAGGGGTTCAAAGTTGCATTTTTGGCCAGAATCGGGAATTACTTTGGGATTCGTAGTGCTGCAGGCCATCAATATATATACATTGTCTTCAGGATAAATAAGTAAAAAACTTGAAATCATTTCAGACCCGATCTGACCACTTCTGACGGACTTCTGGCCAACTCAAGAGCCCCCGAACTTATCCCACCGTGTGATACCTCTTTCTTTTCAGTTCGACGTACTGAATCTAATAAGCTCACCACACACCCCACCCACGCCTCCTGAAAAAAAACTTAAAAATTTATGAACGAAAATATAAATTAAAAATTAATTTTTAATATTTTCCCGAAAAATCTTTAAAAATTTCCAAAAATTCCATTTGTAAAATTTTATATATTTATATTTTAGCAATTCTTAAATGCAACTTTAAACCCCTCCCCTCCCTTCCCCTCCCTTCCCCTTTTAACTTCAGGATAATTTTATTATTTATAATCAATATGTATGATTAAAACTAGCAAATAAAAAATCTCCATCAAAATCGGTGCGTCCGACCAAAAATAATGGCAGTAAACTGTAATTATATATTGCAGAAAATTCGTTCTAAAAAAATTTTAAATAATTAACTGAAAAGTAAATTTAAACAATAATGATCATACTATTGAGAGTATTCTAATATTAATTTATTACTTTAGACACGAAATAACATAAGAATATTCGTGAATTACTTAAGCGCTTAATTTTATTTTAATAATTAATATTCAATAATAATTTTAAATAAGACTTATTAAAACCTGTAGTTTAAATTTACCTAAA
>JAQIYA010002245.1:0-10281 GCA_034699355.1 Microtritia minima
ACCCTCACACTGAAAATCAGCTTCTGTTGAGTGGTCAGGGTCTTTAAATATCAATAAATTCAATTCAATTCAATTCAATAAAAACTGCTGAAAACTTGTAAATTATTTGTAAATACATAATTTACTGTATTAAATATAATATTCATTCATTTATTTAAATTTTCTTAAATAAAATATTAATTAAGTTTCGATTAAATTCAATAGTCATCCGGACAACCAATACAGCAAACAATGCGATTACGGCGCACACAACAGTAGCACAGTATAACGAGTCCGATAATAGTACAGGCAATCACGCGTAACCAGGGAAACGAATTAAACACGCTGACCTCCCGCGCTGGCCCGCAATGGCCGTCCACGCAATAGCTGCTCTCGCACGAGTCCGAGTAACTGCACCGCTGGTTATTCTGTATTAAATCTAAATAATAACAATTAGAAAGTAAAACAGTATTTAATTTTTTTTGGTCATTTCTTTATAGTAATTTTTAAAATTATTTACCGATAATTAGGATGTAAAACGAGCCCTGATTTACGGTTTTGTCCTGAAAGCGCAGCTTTTGGCGACATATATACTTGCCTTCGTGCTGACGGCCGACGGCGCTGATGTTGAACCAGCTTCGGTACAGATCGTAGCCGTCGTGCGTGTTTCGGCCGATATTTGTAACCAATCGAGTCTCGCCTATTATTCGTGTTTAGTGATTCGTGTTAAGGAAAAAACAAATAATTCGCTTAATTGACAGGCATTAATTTTTTTTAGAGAAGTGGATTTTTAAAAATTAAATATTAAACTAGATGCGAGATATAATGTTAATTTTCTTTAAATTTTAGAAAACCATTAACAGTCTAAGATAAAAGCATGAGATTCAGATACCTCTTTCTTGTTCTAGATTTTCTAGCGTTTCGGGTAATGTCCAGATCACCTCTATTTCGTCGCACTCAAGACTGTTGGGCTTTTTATAGCAGTCCATTGTTTCGACGAAATACTCGCAGCCGTACGCGAACCGCTTGCCGGCCACCACTTCGAAAATGCTGGACAGCGGAACAGTGATCACCCAACCACTCGAGATGTCCACACTATGGCACATTAACCGAGTCTTCGACTCCGCGCCTCTGCAGCCGTTTAGACACACCAACCAAACAATTGTTACCAATATTTTCGTTGTCATTGTTGAGTCGTATAATTAATTTATTTGCAATTAATTCACTTATAAAAAAATTTGTTGTCAGCGCTGATGAAAATTGATTCAAGTATTTGAACTTAGTTTAAAGATAATAGTTTTTTTCTGATTAATGCATTGGAATTTTTGTATATCTCTTGCTCTGTTGGCGACCAACTTATCTCATTTGATTGATTAAAATTAATAAATTATAAAAATTATCATAAAGAGAATTATATAGAAGTTTGAGTAATAATTTAAATGCATTAAATGCCTATCTTTTATATGTTAGATATTTAACTCTTTAACTAAATATCAGTTTAATTAACATTAAATTAAGTCATTTAAACCCTATTTACAAATTCAAAATGAAAATACTTTTTAGTTATTAGAGAAGCGAACATAAAGCTTGATTTAGGTTTTATTTAATTCAGGAATAAAATGTTGTCCATTTTTGCTATTTTTATATGATAACTGTTTAATTTTATATCCACATTAACTATTATAACTATTATTATACATTAATTACTTATAATTTTTAATATCTATCAATAAAATAAAGAATACAAAAATAATTAATATACGTAATATTTATTAATGACTAAAATTATATTAATTAGATTAATATAAGTATTCTCATACATAGTTTAACAATTATATTACAATATTAAGGCTTTAGAGATACGTTTATTTAGATATAGATATTCAGGGGCTTCGAGTATATGACGACCGTTTGAATAATAAATGAATGCTTTGTTAATCGAGTCGAATTCGGTTTCTCTTTGACGCAAATAACTCACCGAAATAAAGCACTTCTGAGATTCGGATAACCCTATAGAAAATTGATTGAATAAATTTGAATAGATGTTTGAATAGATGTTTGAATAGATGTGGACGAATTTTTCTCGTGTTTCGATTCTGTTGGCGACGATATGAATTGATGATACATTTTTATTGAAATCAGAATTGAAATGATGTATAACATGTTTAACGTGAATTGAAAACAAGTCTCCCTCACTCGACAGCATCAAACTGTTATCAAAACCGCAGCAAATCTTCTTGACTATAACATTGTCTCCTAAAACCACACGAGTGGCAAGTTTTTGATATCTAATTACACCACTTTGGCCAGGAATCGATCGCTTCATATAGCAGACACCAAAAGTATAGACATTTGCATTTTGAGTGAGCGCCACACTGTAATCGGCAGTAATCGGCAGCGCAAGCGATGTCAATGATTTTCGAGTGATTTTGAGGAAATGTTTGAATTGTAACTGGTTTTGTCGCGTATTGCTCGTCCGAATCTATACCCAGCTGTCCAAACGAGTTGTCTCCCCACGCGAATACTAATCCATCAGAGCTTAGCGCCATATTATGATAAACACCGCATGAAATGCTTACGATGTTTTTATTTCTTAGTTCTTCGATAACAGTTGGAATAAAATTATTAATTCGCGTTCCGTTACCTAATTGGCCGCAACTGTTGTCACCCCAGGCGAACAATTCGCTATTTTCGGTCAGACATAGCGCATGACTATCGCCACAAATAATGTCAATGACTTGCTTATTCGAGAGCTGTTCGACTATTACTGGTTTACTTTTGAATGTTTTGAATTTTCTATCAACCCTTATATCGTAAACAAGTTTATCGATTTTGTTATTTAATAGAATCACGTACTGGTAATTTTTTGAATCGTAATAAACAAAGAAAAATCTCGAATTTAACATGAATTTAGGTTCGATTTCGTTTAAACACGAATACTTGTTGATAATCATTTGCAAACATTCGATTTTATTTGAATTCACACCTAAATATTTACAAATCATCGAACGGCTAATTAAATGCATATTAGTTTCGGTAAATATTTGATTCATTTTCAAACTATTCAACGAAAGCGTGTATTTATTCTGGTCTCTTAAAATATGCATCGCTGTCGGTCTCAAATGCGGACTCTGTCTCAGCAATTGAAATATACTCTCGAAAATGACTTTCATATTCGAATCTAAGCCACAGTTTGGATATTTTTGATTATAATTGGATTCATAATCGATACGCTTTAAGTCAATCCATTTGTTATATCTGTAATATTAAAATATAGAAAATTTATATTTCTATTTATATGTTTATATAGAAAAGTAGTGACAAAAAGACGAGTACAGTATCACCTTTATAAATTGGCACTGTATAAATTCACAAACTGTCTAATATCACACAACACATTGGTCCCATCAATAGGGACTTATGTATTAACCCTCCAATTGAATACATATTAAACTTCCAGAATATGAATTCTGGCTTTTTTTCTTAGATATTGAAAGGAAGCCAACTTCCAGTCAGTTTAAACGCATAATATATTGCATCACTATATACATTTTTATAGATGCGCAAACAATGTAGCATTAACTTAGATTTTAGATTAACATTTAAAAATATTGCGCATATATTTCACACGTGAATAAAGTAAACAAACAATTTGTTATTTATTTTTTAAAAATGAATAAATATTTAAAACAGTGCGATAATAAATTTGCTTATAAGCAATTAACTAACTTTTATTTGAATCGCTTCAAACATTTAATAAAACAATATTTGAAAAAAATTAATGGGAAATTTATTTATTATATACATTTAAGTATTGAAGAAAAATCATTTCAATTTGACTTCTCATCAAATTTATGTGATACGCCATTAGATGCTAAAAATGATGTTTCGTTTAAAATAATTTCAAAATTGATTTTGAATAATATCTTTCCAACAGAGGTTTGACAAAATGATTATAACACCCAACTTGAGTTGGGTGTTATAAATTAAATCTTTTTTTTTAATTTTAAAATTATTTTTTAGACTTTGCCAATTGGCATAAATAATTACAACAATTATAATTGCGTGCCTATTAGTGTGTTACAAGTTTTGATATCACTAAATAAGTTTAATGCAATTTTGGATTTAGAAAAAGATCGCGAAATAAAATTGGAAAGAGGATTGTTATGGACTGCGTATAACAAATTTAAATACGATTATAAAAAATATTACATTAGATATAATTTAATTAAGAAAAAAATTCTCGAATCGAAAACAGTGAAAGAGTTAACATCTAACGAAGAAGAAAAGACCAAATTAGAAGAAGATTTGAATGTAAAGAACTTTAAATTCATTACTGATTCGTTAAATATTACAGAAGTAATTGAAGGTCAGGGTTACTGGACTGACGTTTTTTTAAATAATTTTTTAAACAAATTAAGTGAAGAAACAAATAATTTTAACGTTTGTAATCCGATAGAACTTTTATTTTCATATCAATATTTATGTGAAAATCAAATTGAATATATGATTAATTTAGATTTAAAAGATTATTCTGGAGAATATTATTTAAGTGAAATTCTTAAAGAAACAAATTTTGAAAACATTATTTTGAGACAATATTTATTTTTTCAATTAAATAATAGAAAAAATACTAAATTAACGTTTGAAGATATGATTGAAATTTACTGTTATTTATCAAAACAGTATCATAAATATAAATTTTTTGCATCTATTCTTAAACTAAATTCAGAAACAAATAGTCATGTTATTGTAATTAAAAAGCTAAATAATAATTTTATACAATTAGATGACATAAATGTTGAACAAAACAAAAATTATGATTTATGGATAAAATACAATTGTAAAGTTTTAATTTTTGAAAAAATAAATTAAACTCCTATATTAATATAGGAGTTTAAATACAAATCATTAAATTGTATTTTTATAATAAAAATTATTAAAAACATTAAAATTATAATTAAGCAAATTATTCATTATCACTATCTGTATCTTTAGAGTTACAATTAACACAAATGGTTATTTTATGATCTTTACAAATCTTTTTATTACAAACATAACATGATTGTGATGTAATTCGGTTTGCATTTCGTGGACAAATATAACATCGAGTATTTCCGTGTGAATCAATTTTTATTTTTTTATTTGTTTCAATTTCATGAATCGTTTCTTCGCTAACAATTTTAATAATAATTTCTTTTACTTTTCTCTGTAATGTTTTGCATTTTAGTCTATTTATAATGTGAGGCATAATTAATTCTTTTCCTAAAGATTTAACAAATTCTCGTCGATATTTTGCTTCTTTAGTACTCGGATTAAAATGTGAATTTATAACAAACGAATTTACGCCAATAATATCTAAAATGCAATAAAACAAACTTAAAGGCCATCTTCTCGTCGATCTGCCAGTGGTGTATGTCATACACATCTGATCTATAGTATCGACTGCACCTTTTGTTTTGTTATAATATTCAATAATTTCCGGTTTCTTTGCATTTTGATCAATATTATTACTATGCATAGAACTTAAAAGTAAGACTACTTTAGATTTTCGAGGAACAAAAGATAATAAAGTATTATTTCCGTAAAATCCATACATAGAAGAATTTACCTAAAATTTAATTTTAAGTTAAAACTTATATTTTAAAATATAAAATCAGAATAACACCCAATTTAAATTGGGTGTTATTTTATTAGTATAATTATATATTTTTAAGAATAATTACCTCTTTTGATTTATGTGAAAGAAAAGTCTTTGGGATTTCTCTTTTATTTGATTTTAATGTTCCAACTAATGTTAAATTATGAATAAATAATTCATTAGACAATGGAAACGAAGTAAACCAATTATCTGTAGTTATGTTTCTTCCACTTCCATAAATTTTTTTTGTTAATTGTTCAACAATTGTTTGCCCCAAATTTGTAGCTCGTTTTTCATGCGGATTTTTACCCAAATATACAATAGCATTAGACATATATGATGACTTAGAATCACATAATAAAAATAATTTTATTCCATATTTCGCTGGTTTTTTTGGCATGTATTGTTTAAAACCGCATCGACCTCTAAAACCCCGCAACATCTCATCAATTGTTACATTTTCCGATAAAATGTAATTATTTTGACAATTATTCACAAAAATATTAAATATATCGCGAATAGGAGCTAATTTATCAGTTTGTTTTCTCATAACTCTTGTATTTTTATCATCAAATCTTAAGTGTTGCAATAAAAATTGAAATCTTCGATATGGCATTATTCCCCTGAAAATATCACGTCCATTCCCATCTGTGTTCCACAACTCTAACACATTTTCATGAGCTGATCGGTACACTCCACTTAAGTAGAGTGTACCGAATAATGCCAAAAGTTCTTCATTATTTGTCTCATCATTATATGTTTGCGAAGTTTGAAAATTGTTTTGATTTTGTACGATATGCTGATTAGTATATAACTTAATAATATCCAACATATTTTCCGTAAAAAAAGATTTAAAAATATTCAAAATACTTTTATTTTGAAGATTTAAATTTGGTCCGCTTTTAAATTTAATGATATTTTCACTTCTAATTTTACTATTAGTCGGAATATCACTACAATTAATTCCGCTTTCATCAAAACCTCTTTCATTTTCTGATTCTTCGTCGTCATTAACACTTTGTTCAGAATCGCTATCATGATTAGAATTAATTTCTATATCTTCCTCATTATCAGTGGAATTATCATCAGCTAAATTAAGATCTAATAAGTCCTCAATTTGATGTTGTGATAAAAATGAACGTTTCATTTTAAAATCTAACAATAATTTTAATTTTTTAAAAATTTTGATGTTTAAGATTATTTATTTAATTTAACAAAAATTTTAAATATTTCCTAATATTTTAAAATATCAATCATTTCTATGCATGAAAATTATTTTAATTTAATTATAATACCTCCTATTTTAAAATAGGAGGTATTTATTAACTTACCGTTAATCCAAAAATTAATTATTTGAGATTTTTGTTTTAAATCTTGATTTTCACTTATAAAATAATCCGATTTTAACAATAGATTTTAAATGCTTATGGAGTCGTAAAACACGTGCTTTTGCGAAACATATCAAATATCTCTGATTCACATCTCAAATAAAATATAAAAGCAAATATCTTTCATTACACATCTGAGTATTGATATCTCACAGGAATTTACACTTACCTGACCTAAATATAAGTAAACGCCTAATAATTGTTATTATCATTATTTTAAGTATTTTTTCAGCCACTATTCCATAAACCGTATATATTTTTTATATGAATACATCTACGCTTTATGCTATTTTGAAATCACTGGTCGGTTACTTTTCCCTCACAACACAAAAGTAATGAGAGAAAGATGCCTTTTTTGATGACATCATGTCAAAAGCACTAAAATGTTAAGCAAATAAAAACTTCCAAGTTATGTAATGTGGCTGTTTTTCTTATGTGGACTTGATTTGAAAATTAATATCTCATTAACTATAAAATTAATTTAATTGAAATTTTAGATATATATACTCAAATACATTTGTGAGGCATTCCTAAAATTTTTTAATGATACAATAATTTACAAAAAAGTTATTAAATGTTAAACTTAAATTTGTAATTTTTTCAGCCACAATACAAGTTAAGGGTTAATTAAATAAAATCGATATTCATTGCATAATTTATTTTTATAATAAATTAAACTAAATTAATATGCATTTTAATGATTATATGAATAAATTTTCTTTTATTAGTTAATACATGTATGTAATTTTTATAATTTTTATAATTATAATTTTTATTCTAAAAGAAATTTTTCAAAATGTAATTTTAATTTTTTAATGTGGCGTTAAATTTTAAATGTTGTAAATCCTAATACAAGATTTTGTTTTTAAGTAATTCGCAATTTTCAATAAAACTGTAAATCACTATTTTGTATTAATTTTTCTGGTAATTTTCTGGAAATCTAAACAAATTTTACTAAAAATTATTAATTAAAAATTTATAATTAAAATGTGAATCATTTATTTCTAGCATAAAATTTATTTTGAATTGTTGTATAAAATTCTTAATTTAAAACCTGTTGTGCGCTTATTTGTTGATATAAATTCTGTTAAACATTATTTACATTTTATAACCAGATAAGCAAATAGAATCAACACCAAAATTCTGTCACATTAATACTCACTAATATCCCTATTCTTTAGTTATTGCACTCCGTGTACCCTTTGTAACAAAGTATTACCTTTAGAAAGCCAACCAAAGATGTTAAGACCTTTGACAGCACTAAAGCAGTGCTAACATAAATCTCAAACAATAAACATTAATCTCTTAAACTTTAATTAAATTTGGTTAACGTGTATTTTTTTTCAGGCAAATGAAATGCATTAAAAGCATTAATACTGTTTTGCGATGGTGTCAGACCTTTCAATTAGTTATAATTAAAATGCGTTATTCCTGTTTAGAACAGACGCCTAAATACTAACGAAATAATGATTGTCTTATCTTTTGCGCAATTATCCGCAACAAGCGAACCCTATTCCGCATCTGAAAATACATTATATAAATCAATTACAATTTTCTCGTTTTCTACTAGTGTTTTATTTCATTATCAAAGCTAAAGGAATTGAAATCAAGCATAAATAGGGTGACCAACTGTCCACGATTCTCCTTACAGTCCAGAATTTGATAGTTAATGTCCAATGACTTGGAGAGAATTTCTAAAATCCTGGACTATAGTGTGTTAGAAATTTTAAAAGTTAATTTATTTTAAGTTAAAATCTTTATTTTATAAATTGAAATATACAATAATTGCATTTAGAATTAACAGCAAAATTTAGTGCCGATAAAAATATGTAATAGTAAATAATTAAATTTTAAATATAACATATACTGTGACTATAAAATAAAATTTAAACAAATAAAAACTCAGTTAATTAAAACTATTAACAAAATGTCAGACGAAAAAAATTTATGAAATAATACATAATTGATTAATCTATATATTTGTTGTATTTTATAAAATCATAAATTTATAATGATAAATATTCAAATAAAATTGTTCAGATTTTATATAATATAAAGAATCTAATCCTTAACTTTAAAATCTCTTATATTCCAACAAAAATATGATTTTAAACAATTAACTATTTTCTAAAAGTTTTTGTCCATTTTTATAAAAGCTTTGTCCAGGTTTGTCGACGAAAAATCACTTATTTTGAAAAAAGTCCAGGTTTTAAAAATATCGAGTTAGTCAGCCTAAGCGTAAGTGCTAAACGAAATCAAATTCTTTCTTAGAAGATTTACTTATAATAAATTCAATTAGTATTGAATATTGCAATTTTTTCTTTTTAGAATTAAAATATTTTATTGATTAATAAATTATTTTATTTACTTTAAAATTCCAATTATACACGTATAATATATATAGAAAAATGTTAAATATTTTCTAAATCTAGGCTATACATAGAAAATTTAATAAAAAGTTATTATATTCACTCTTAATATTAGTTTGATATGACTCGAGAACTTCTAATAAATTCTAATCTTAATAACTTTTTCAAGTCAAAACTTTTAGAAAAAAAAACTTTCATAAATAGTTAAAATTGTTTTGAAAAGTTTACGTTTTGTGTAGGCTTGACAAAGAATTTGTAGATAGAGTAGGTTTTGAAACATAGTATTGTAATGCTAATAGTGAATAATTAATATTTAATGATAGCATAACTATCAAATAAATCACAATTTTTTTCTTTTCATTTTATTTTTTATGAATATATAAATTATATATATATATATATAATAATTAAATATTAATATATCGTTCAAGTTTATTGCATGTAAGTTTTAACTGATTTAGACTTTGGCAAAATCTCGTTTATGCATTTGAAATATTTGTTTGCCTTTTTATTTGTTGCCTGATTAGTATATTTCAACCAAAATAATGCCTATTTTGATACCGAAATTTATTAATTAATACATAAATGAATAACTTATGCTTTATATGCAACAACTATGGGATTGTTTTATTTCAAATCTGTGTATTTATCTATAATATTTTCATGTATTGGCTTTATATTAGTTTTATTATTAAATTAAAAAAAAAATAAAATAAAAAACAAGTACGAGCATTCAAATGAGCTGATATTAACATTAATTTTACGGACGACAGACAGGCGGACACCTCAAATCCACCTCATCCTTTTGTCGAAATCAAAATAAGCTAAAAAAAATTATATCATTCTATATAAATTATTCATTATTATTATTGTATGGTCCTTAAGGAACAGCTATGCTGATTGT
>JAQIYA010002246.1:0-10280 GCA_034699355.1 Microtritia minima
AGTAAGTAATGGCAAAATCGAGTTGGAGTTAAATCCTCCCGATTCGCCTAACGATTCACTTCCATCTCAGATGTAATATATTACTAATGCTACTGACTTTTCTAATCAGTAGTGATGGCAGACCCAGAGGTCAGTTTCCATGCCCAGCAAAAAATAAGTGCCCGCGTCCGGGGATGAGCTGGCACTGAGCCGGCACTGGACACCTATGAGATAATTATGCAAACTTTTGTGTAACGTTAACATATGCAGCATTTTTTAAAATTTGTTGTAAACTTATTTCATAGTATTCAAGAATATTATTCGAGCCATTATGTGTTCAAATCCTATCTATTAATATTTGGTTACAGAATAATAACTTAATTGTATTATGTAATGAACTTATATATCGCTTAATTGTTAACAAAAGTATTATTTATTGAACTATTGAGAGCCCGGTGCCGGTGTCCGAAGGTCTAGTGTCCGACCTTCGGTCGCGTGCCAGTGCCCACTCTGGGCACCACATGCCCGGGCATTTGCATAAATATGTAATTTGTAATTATTGATTCATACAGTATTATTATCTAAAGTGTTATCTGTTTTTGTTAGATTTACTCAAAAGTATGTACAGATTGATCGAAAAAAGTTTTCCTTTTAAGACCATTAATCCGTTTATCAATCATAAACTGATCAAATCATTCTCTGCGCAACTAAATTATATTAAATAAAAATTGCTAGTCTTTTATCTTTTAAATAATTCAATACTGGTATTATGTTAAATATTTATGGAAAACTTTTTTCTTGTGACCTGTTTGTAAAAATGAAAAATGAAAAATCTATGTACAAAAAACTCAAGTGATTTTCAATTAAAAATTATTTGTTTATTGAGATGCATATAGAAATTAATAATAAAATAAAGAAATATTAAATATTTGTTTGATTAATTTAAAAGTTGTCGCTACTCGTATGCAAATGTATTATAACTCTAATTCAATTATTTATTTCGCTCTTGACTTTATATTCAATTACACGATTAGTCAATATATAATTCTCTATTTATTTGAAATGCTATTCTTTTGCAAAGGAACACAATCATGGACTTTAAGACTAGAATTGTCTGAATCTAATTTTAAAGATAAATTTGTGTTTATTTTTTCTTTTAAGCAAAACTCACAATTTTTTTGCTCGGATGGCAAAAAAAGAAGGTTAATAAAGAATTTTTTAAATAAATACCAATTAGTTAAATAATAAAATTATTTACCATATGCTCAAGACATGAAATTAATAAATAATATTTGCGACACGCTCGCCATCGCCAGACATTTTCCTTTTCAAATCATGAAATCGCTATTAGATTATTGATGCGTTTTTAAAAATTCCTTTCATGTCAGAAATTTGCTCCTTTTAAAACTCCTGATAAAAATCTACAGTTGAAGTTTCGGATGTGAAGGAAGACCAAAATCAAGAGAAAGCCTCTTCATTAGGATAGACAGTTATGCTGTAGTAATATTTGCAAGTATTGACTTTAAACAGCATAAAACAAAACTTCAAATCTTTTTTGCTCGTCTCAGTTCTTAATAGTTTATAAGTGGTACAAAAGATAAAAAGTGTACCTTATTTTTATCCCTTTTTATCCTATGATATTATTTTATAATTATTTCGATAAAAAGAAAATCTCGCACAACTTTAATGACATGCGATACGACGAAACCCATTGCGATATCGCGTTTGCTTTGATTTTGTTTTTTCCTGAAATTGTTGATTTTCTAGAGCACCAAATTAGACTGCTTTTTGAACATTATGAGCGTTTTGTGTTTTTAATATTTTTAATACGAATAAAGAGTTCAGCGATCACTTCTGATCAAAATAATATTTTTCTTAAATTTACTGTTGATTTTGAATAAAAATAAAACAAAATATGACATCTAATGTACTTATAAATGTATTTTTAAAAATTTAAATTATCAAAAGGCACGTGAATTTGACATTTTTAATGAAATGAATTTTGTTAGTTATTTAAAATCAGTAAAAATTCACAATGAATTGAATAGTGATGAGCATTAAACTTTAAACTTGAGCTTCTATAAGCGCCGCTCATTGAGCTCCAAAATTTGATTTTTAAGTTTGACTTTTAACTCAAATGTAAACTCAGGGCTTTGATAAGCTTTAGCTTATAAGCTCATTACTAAAATTTAGCTTACTCTGCTCACAGCTAGCTTATGCTCATGACTAGTAATGAAATAAAAATGATAAAGTATAGCAATTAAATATTCAAATTTAAAATATGCTTAATTGATAGTTAAGTTTGCAATGAAACTTTCGATGAAAGTAACAAAATTGAATTGTAAAATTGATAACTTGTTTTCAACAGCCTTGAGTTATATCATTTGTATCACAATTAAGAATTATTTTAATTCATTAATTTTATGTTCGTTTAATTATTTATACATTAAATATTAATGATTTTTATATAACCAAAAAAACCGACAGTTAAAGCATGTTACATGATTTTAAACTGGTTTAAAACTATCCAATTATTAATTTTTTATAAAAGAAAAGTGCGCCTTTTAATTATAACATAAATTTTATGACTTATGCTTTTAAACTTTTAAACATTATTACTGATTTATACTGCATATAACTTATAACAGTACTCTTTATTCGAGTTATATTTATTTAGATCATATCAATAAAGCAATTTTAAAATTATGTCCAAATTAATTAATTATTTTTAATTTGACACCAATACACCAAAAATAATCTGTTTCTTTATTATCAATTTAACATTTATTACATTTGAGTATACATTTATTATTCTCCTTCTGTATCAAAGAGTGTAAACCTTCAAAGTATTGTTAATTCTTTTTGTTTGGATATCATTTGAAACATTTGCTGAGTATGTTAATGTGTTTATAAATTATTGCTAAAGGATAATAACTAATAACTATAAAATATGTTCATTTGGCTCATTACTAATTTCCTTAATTTTAAATCTAATTAACTCTTTTTCTGTTTTGAAAAACATTGATAACAGAGTTTAATGGCATTTCTGGTAATACTCAGGTTTTTTATGTTTGTGTTGCATTTTATGTGATTACTTAGAAGTGTTTAAGAATTTGATTCGCGTTTCGTCATCTCATCTCGCCTTATATAACTTATATAACAGCTAAGTGTGTGTTGTCTGCATCGGTCCGTCTCTGTCTCTATTTGGTTGATATCCTGCATTCCATGACATGGCATTACGATCTGCACATCGACTGCACAACGACTGCACATCAACATCAACTGCAATCAACTGCTACACCATCACCATCGAGTCACTCAGCATGAAGACAGTTGCGAAAGTATGCTCCAACACAGTGAAAAATGCTTAACACAGGAGGGAAAGTAATGAATATCTCTCTCGTGTGTACGCATACAAGAGATGCCACGAAACCCAAAATACTCGACACATTGACGCACTAACGCTATGCAATGCAATGCAATGCATTTTTTACGAAACTCGCTCCAAATGTTTCACAATATGTGTGGTCGAAAATATGATACTAATTAAGGAAACCCCTATTCCATGCTCTCTTCGCATCTATAACTGAATCGTCAGTTATGTTTGCAACCATAGCGTGCTCTTTAATATGTGCCTCACATTCACCAGTAGAGCGCACTTTTCGCACCAAATCATCAGCCATTCCAAGCCATTCGGCTTTACATCTAATCGTTCAATGATTTGACTTTTTAAAACACGCATACATTATTTGATTATAAAATTAAATTCTTAATTTTAATTATACACTATTATAGCTCGTATTATTAAGCGAAGTATATATAATGCAAGCAAAATTGAAGATTAATTAATTGCTTTAATTACAAATTGTGAATACAGTGTATATAAGCATACAATATATATACTATATGTATATACAGTAACATTGATATATACACAGTAAATCTTTTGAATTTTGTTGAACAGATTGTGCGAAATTTCATGTTTTCGAAAATTTTAAATCTTTTTATTTAATTTAATTAATGTGCACTTTTTTCGGATTAAAAAAAGTTGAGCGTCAAAAACGTAAAGTCTGCACTTAAATTTTCGTGTATCATATTAAATATTCACCGCGAGGTAATTTTCAATATGAAAAAACCATTTTCTAACTTGTTTTTGAATGGAGTGCTTCGCGTTTCTTTCACTTTATCTCGAAATCGACTGTAAATTTTTTCGCTTCAAATAAAAGGAAATGCGTATACATTTTTCAAAACTGCAAGCTTACCATATTTGATGTGTTAGAGTGTATTCAAAGAAATAATAATGATTGACCGCTATTGGAAGTGTTACTTCTGGCTTGTTATCGATGGTATCTCCATCTTACAAAGTCATCTTCGCTTTTAAAAGTCCAAAATAATAAGTCGAACAATAAAGAAAAAGAAAGAGAGGCGTATAAAGATTTGCCAAACATATGCCGCGTCTTTATAAAGACGGTTAAAGTGAAATAGTTTGTTATAAGTTAATGCGCTAATAGGTTCACAAGTCAGTCAGCTTGAGATATAAGGCGGCAGCGGTTGGCATGCTTTGCATGGCTTGCATGGCTTGCATGCATCAAAAATTGATATATTCGAATGATTATATAATGTCTGCAGTTTTAACTAAAAAACACAACAAATAGTGTTCGAAAAATATCATTCAAATGTTTACTGTTTTACCGCTTCAATACCAGACTTAAATTCATTATAAATTCTTTTAATGAATTTTTTAAATTTCACCACAATTTCAACAGTTGTCTGTTTAATTTTTTTTAGTTATAGGCATAAAATATATATCAACTTTTTTATGTAATTATATAACCAAATTAATTCTAAATTATTTTTAAATTATTTTAAATAATGATTTTATAAATGTTATATTTATTATTTTAACGATAAAAATTTATTTGTCTCCGATTTGTAATTTTGATTATATTGTGGTATAATTACCGAACACTTTTTAATTTTATTTATTTTCGATCACTAATAATAAAGTAACACATAGATTGCATGCCTTTTACATACAATGTCTAAATATATAAATCAGCGAAGAGTTAAAATCAGGCGTGACATAAATACTGGTCTGATCTTTACTACATTCACAGCAGGGCTACTGTACGAGAGGTATATTCATGCTTAGCATTTTAGGGAATGACAAAAGTCTACATTTTTCTGGTTATTTATTATTTCCTCACAAAAATGTTTTGAATTTTTTTAAATCGTTAGTAATTTTAAGGAAATTGTAAAAATATGAATTTTACTTTATTAAATTTATGAAATGTTGAAATGTTTCCTATATTGTGTCTTAAATTTTTGATAACTTTGAAGTGAATTAAATACGAATTATATTTTTACAGAATTTTGTATTTTGTAAACTTTTCTAAGTATATAATGATTATTCTATAATAATAGTTTATGAAATAAAGGCTAATTTCATAAAGAAGTTCATGACATAGAACTATGCGGTGCTGTATATGCTGTATGTTTGTAAATCTATGCAAAAAAAATTTGTAAATTAAGAAAATTATGAAATATTTCACAAATAATATTTTTAGGCATTTTTTATATTTATGCCTTTCTGTTGTGAGTAAGTTGAATATTATGAAATATTGTTTTTAGAAATGAAAAAACTCATTATTAAATCAAAATCTATATAGTTATAAAAATCTATTGATTCAGAAATCAAAAATTATTTCATTAATAATTAAATTGAATTTCGAAATCTATAAATCTCTAAATGACTGAGAATTATGGTAATTTGATATTTAACTATCAAAAAATTGAATTGTTTAAAACAGTTCTAAAAGAGTATTATATAGTATTTTATTGATTTCCTTAATAGAATAAAAAATTAAATACTGTATTTATTTTATTTTTAATTTTGCCAATTTAAATATTTATAAAACATTTGAGTAATTTAATGCATTTATCTTTTAATTGCAATTCTAAATATAATTTACTGAATTCTCAGTATTTGAGTGCATAATTAGCAAAGTCTCAGTTACTCTAATTTTATCATTTCTGCGATTATATTCTCACGTTTTTCCTAAAGTGTGATAAAAGCATTTTTATCCAACTCTTTTCATTTAGCTATTACTCTGATTTTTAATGAACGAACGATAAACAGCTTATCTGATAAAATAATTTTTATATGATAAAGTCAAGATTATGTAAGATCTATAAAATGTAAAAAAAAACGGCATCGAAATCCATTTAGTCTTTTAAAAAGTTATTTAAAAATTTACGAGCGAACTCTTATCGGAACGCCCTTATAAATTATTCGCTTCATAATAATTCTTAGTAAAAGATTAATTTTAGTATTTATTTGCTGTGAGATTAAGTTTACACACAATATTTAAATTTAGTAAACTCGTTGAGAACATTTACATCATATTGAGATATAGTAAATTTTATAATCTTATATTATGCAAATTTATATTAAGTTACAATTCAAAACATTTTAAGTCATTTAACATTTTGCTTAATAAATTTGGCTGATATACAATATCGTAGGCCTTTCAAAGGTAAACCTCTCAAACACAAAAATAACACAAATAACGATCATTATTTAAATGTAAACAAAAGTGCGCATTTAAAAATGTCTGTGTTCTTACATTCAGATTTAACTGATTTAATTAAAAATAATAAGTTTATTGTATGGCAAGTTTTTTCAATCGAAAGACTCACTACCGCTAATCAAAGTTGTAAAACTTAGGTTAGGTTAGAGTATGGGAGGTTAGATTTTTTTGGTTTTCCTATGGTTTGCATATTTTTAATTAAATTGTATTAAATCGACGTTTGTTACATTAAATTAAATTACATTACATTAAATATATTCATATATACTTGAAGACTATATAAGACTTTTTTTTAATATATAACCCTATATTTAAAAAATGTAATTATTTGTTAATTTTATAATTACAATTTTCTATGATATGGTTTTCGATCAAATGAATTCTCTATGATTTCGATTTCTTCGAGTTGAAAGGATACAAATGCCCGAACAAATGAACCTATTTTGAAGTTACATCTGTATCTTCATTCCCCATTAAACATCTGCGACCACTCCATTATTTTGTAATCGACTTTCTCCTTCTCAACAAAATCTCTTCTCTGCTCGTAATTCCCGAATATCTCAAATCGTCAATTCAGTTCTGTAAAGTTTCAGATCGTTTCACTGTTTTCTATTTTAGTCAATTCTAGTTAAGTGCATAAACTGAGATATAGATGTGCACTAAAAATCAATACATGTTTAACAAACTACAATCCATTCTTAGAATATTCATATATTTATGAACATATTTTAATGAATATCTTTTATGTAAAGTAAAAATGATATTTGAAAATTTAATATATAAATTCAAATTTGAAAAATTGAAATCTTTTTATTTTAGTGTAAATATTATAAATTGTTGATTTATAGATTGATTTAAGGTAATTTCTTTTTATTTAGACTTAATATGTTTGGCAATCTAGAACTTTCAGTTATTTTCATATTCTATAATATTAATTATTATTATTTTGTCTTTATTTTTAAAAATAAAAAATCTTATTTTATATATTTAACATTTTGAACAATATGGTCATTATATAAACTCTTTAATATCTTATGATTTACCAGATATGAATACACTCAACATATTTTGTAAAGCTTAACATTTAAGCATAATGTAAACCTTAAAAATATGCTACATTTTATTTTAATTTTACATTCGCTATTAGAGGCGACTTAATCACCGAACAGTACAATGATTCAAAAATGGCAAATTTTAGTTGTATATCGTTATCACGAAATATGCACTGAAGTAGAGTTGCGTGAAATAGAAAACAGTGAAACGATCTGAAACTTTACAGAAGCGAAATGACGATTTGAGATATTCGGGAATTACGAGCAGAGAAAGCGATTCTCTTGAGAAGGAAAGTCGATTACAAAATGATGGAATGGTCGCAGATGTTCGGATGTTCTTATATAATTTCTAACTATATCAGAGATACTATTATTTAAAAAAGATTTTAAATCTATGATTTATTTAATACTTATGTATTTCGAGTTTTTTGCATTAAATTTTAAAATCTTGACTCTAAAAGAATTATACACACAAAATCCCATTCCGCGCAACTCTGATCACATTTTCTTACAGATATTTCTGATTGAATCTCGAATCTTGTTCCCTATTTTTACTATATTTCTTTAAAAAAATAATAACAATTTTTGAAACCATATCACATTTTGAAAACTTTCCATTTTCTTTTTTTTATGTAAATATAAAACAATTTTCTCACAAAAAGCGTATTTGCTTTTGCTTTGCTTATATTCAAGGATTATAACATTAGTAAATAAATTTCAGATACATTTACATTTAAGTTACATTTAAAAGTAACTTAATCAAACTTTTTATATGTTTGTTATTTGAGTATATTTTTAAAATTTGTTTTATATATTTTTATATATAAATTTAGATTAATATCATAATAAGCAAATTATTTAGTTTATATTTTTAAACAAAGTTATATTTAATCACAATAATAAGCCAATTAAAGTAATTACAACGTTTGCAATTTTACTAAACATTGCTGTTATCTCAATAATTACTTGTCCCACAGACATGACCCACTATTTTGTTTTACCATCTTTTATTATTGACTTGTCTTTTTTTGTTAGTTTTAGTGTCGAAAACAACAATTTATGTTTTTATATTACTATTTTAATAAATTCAGTGCTAATCTAAACGAATGTGTTATTAAATTACAAAATAACAATTTAAACTTATTTTATTTATGTTATGTAATTCAATATAATATAATGTAATCAACAACTTATGGAATAAACATTAGAGTTGAAAATGATTGTCTATTCAGCAAAGTTTGAGTTGTAGTTGGAGTTGGATTTGGCATACTTGCCAATACTTGCAATACTTATATGTTGATGGTTAATGCCTTATCAGTTGCAGTCGGCTCTGATATGGAGGATTGAGAAAATTGTTTTGCAAAAGGTAAACGATGCGTATCGCAGAATTGATTATCGCGAGAGTGATTATTGTCCATCACCTGCTCTTCCATCTCCTCCATCACTTGCATCACTTGCCTCTCAACCCAAATAGGAGCGCAATCGCTGCGTTGGGCCAGTAATGGGCAACTATTCATATTTATGAGCCACCCTTCTGTCAGAGTTATTCTGAGTTATTCCTTCCCTTTGCCATAGTATTTGTCTAAATATTTGATTCGCTGAGCTGCCAATACAAGAGTAACTGCTCTTCATTTGTACATTTACGCAACACTTTGGTATTAAGCACTCAACATTTTTGCTCGTCAAAGCTTATCTGTAATTTAATTTTTACAGTAATGTCTTTTCTGGCATTAGATAAATGGCTTTTATTTTATCAGCAAAACATTCTATTACACTATTAAGAATATTTTATAATTTCAAAAAATTTAAATCGTCCAAATTAAACAATTTCATGTGTGTTTTGAACAAATGGGAGCCGATATCGAGAATATCGAGTATAGGCCGTAACTGTTATTTTTGATTATTTTGGTTAGCGTTAGTGCAGAGTTAGCGTTAGTGCAGTCGAGCTTTAAATTAGATTAATATCATCACAATTTAATGTGCATTTCGTGTTCAACTCGCGATACATACCAAATGATTACAACTCTTTTGTAGAGCGTATGCCATCGCATGCCATCGTATGCCAACCAATGCAATGCCCATAATATGCCCATAATTGCCACTTTTGGTAACATTTAATGCTGATTGCAATTTGTGACTCCAACTGTTATACCAGTGATTATTATTATTGCAAAATACCATAAATGCTATATTCGTGTTTAGATTTTTTGTTACGTCTAATCTGTTGGTCTGTCTCTCACAGGAAAAAAACTATCTTAAATGTTAACCTTAATAGCGATTGTACGCGCATTTTATGATAAATAGCTTGAAGCAGTAAATATTTTTGTTGGCATCGTATTAGCCATTTAACGCTAACCGCATCCATATCATCATATTTATACATTAGTAATAATAGCATTAAAAATAATGGCATAATCTGCAGCAATAATAACAATAATAATGGCGCCTCTCTCTGCTAATTTAACCGAAAACATTAACACATTGAGTAGCAAATCAGCGCAATAGCGGCCAACTTGTGCTCAGCTAATGACGCTCTCGTATTACCAATTTTCTTATTTGCTGCTTATGTGCTATTGTTTGACTGCTGTGTTTGGCAGTGTTTGGCTGTGTTCGCCTCTCTAACAATTAGATTTGCTGTGTTTAGCGATTACAAGTCAAC
>JAQIYA010002247.1:0-10280 GCA_034699355.1 Microtritia minima
ACTTACACTGTGTTAGTTACTTAACTGTACTTACTTAAGGTTTACTTAGTTGTATACCGTATAGTTCTTAAGAGTTTACAATACAATGTATACTATTTTTTAATCTCATTCAAGTGTGAGTGCATTTCGTTATATTACATCTCTGTTTATATTTGTTGTTTAGTAACAAACAGATAAAAATAAGTAAACTTATAAGTGAATACGTTATTATTAACTGTTATTTACAATTTTGTATATACATTAACCATTGTTATAATTTAGCATTATTATTATTATTGTATAAAGTGTTATTAAATTATCAAATATTAAATATAGAAGAGCTAAAATGTCAGATAATATGTTTGAAGAAGATTTGAATACGTCTCAAACATCGAAACTTGAATTGTTAATACTAAACAAATACGATGACTCTATCAGTGAGGACGATGTGATGCGCTTAAGGAGTGCTATCGACAGCTCGTACCTCACATCAGGCAACACCTCAAGTCATTCAAATGTAGGCAATACTAGCGGTAGAGCTTCGAGAAAATTTGCTAAAAGAATAATGCCTACGGTTTCGCATCTCAACTCAAAAATTGACAAAACAAAGACTCAAATATCGAACAGTAATAATAGGAACATAGAAAATAATGAATTGTTTGACGAGAAAAATTTACGCAACCATTATGAGAGAAATTTGCTGTTATTATTGCCGACATATAAACGGCTCGTTAACGAAACTGGCGAGGAATGCGATAAACGTAACTCTTTTTATATCGATAAGCATAATGACGGCACTGTTTATGATATCAATACTGACGAGTTGTCACATCTTTCGCAAACGGCTCGTTGTTTCGATCAGATTGAGCGCGGTTTTGCTCGTTTCGAGAATAACAGTCCTAATAAATAACCAATGGTTAAAGTATTTGATTGTAAATTAGTTAAATAATTATTACGAAATTGTGAAAATTTGTTTAATCGTATTACAACTTATTATTAAAACATTTGCTGTGTTAGCTTAAGTAATTAAATATCAGTTAAATATTTAAAAGCATTTTTTAAATGAAAATAAAATGATAAAATGCAATGTCTGTTAAATTAACAATTTTTTAATATAGAAATAAATAGTTAATTTGATTTTAGTAAGTTATTTTAGCTGATTATTTGTTGTTAAATAGAAACGGATTTGAAACGAATGGCTTTCTAAGACGCTTAACGCCGGCCGAGGAAATGGTTGTGTCGCGCAAACAATAGTTGGACTCTTTACGAAGCGATGTCAGCTTGTAATCCAGATCGTCATTGACTGGTAAATCGCTTTCAGGTGTCTGTCCTTCTTGAGGACCGCTTTCAGTGCAGCTGGACTTCTGATGGTTGCTGTCGACTCGAGTCGAGTGGCATTTCAGTTGTCGATCGCTAAACTCTGGACAAACATTAGCATTCTTGTGATCCTCTCTTATGCTTGAATTTCTAGCAATTTTTTGGCCCACTTTGTTGTCGCTTTCGTTTTTCCAGTTACTCGAAATCAATTCCTCGATTCGTTTCGAGATTAATTGACGCTCGCGTTCGTCTCTTTGTCGTTGACTCAAATCATTTAAATTTTCTGTTTCACCGATAGCTTGAAATTCATTTGTAATATTAAGCGTATGTTTGTTCCATGGATTAGCTTTACTCTCGCCAATAGTCGAGTTGTTGTATGCATTGCGAGAGTCGATACTCTCATTTGATTCCTTTGATTGACAGTTAGTTAAGGATCGACTCATCAGAGAGTATCTCTTATTTTTCTTATTATAGTCGCTCGCTTTTTCTTTATTAATTTCGGTTATTATTTCTTCGGTGAATTTAAGATTAAGACAGTTTTTTAGCTCAAGAAATTTGCTCTTTAATTGATTATCTAAAGAATTAATCGACATTTGCTTTAGTAATCCTATTAATGAGTCGACATTATTTGAAGTTGTCTGAAGATTGTCAGTCAGAGCGAGACCGTCATCCACTTTGGGCTCAATTTGTTGAGCAAATATTTGATGATCCACTGGTTTGCTCTTCTCGGCGCTCAGCTCTTGATATAATTGGCAATTATGATTGTGGTGACACATCTCATTGATGGCAAACTTGACTCCTGTCACCAGTTCGAGTAACTGAGAGTTTCGGATCTTATAGATCGAGTCCGGAGAGTGCAGGTCGTCGTGAATGTCGGTGCGGATGCACTTCAGTATCTGAATGGCGGTGATCTCGTGTTTGGTGTCGACGGACTGCTGATCGAAACGCCTGAAGCGGCGACGGATGAGCTCTTTGCGCACTTTGAGTACGTCCCAACACGGACCGGACACCGATATCAGGTTATACTCCTTCAGGTCGCTGTAAGTGACACTCTTGTAGAGATCCCTGAAGGGAATGCCTCTCTGGTCGGCGAGCGGTGTGTTGAGCTGTTCGCTCCACGAGGAGTGAATGTAGATCGTGGTCTCGCGAATCAATTGGTACCACAAGAGCCGTCCGGCCTGCAGACAGTTTCGCCATTTGCCGCAAATGCGAAATCGGATTTTGCTGAGGTGGGACACGAAGTAGCAGTCGATGTGGGTGTCGGTCTGGTCGGCGATCGACTTCGACTTCGACCTGTAATCGATGCGATTGTCTTTCAATGAGGCGATCGGTATGTGAACCGCTATTAAGGCTGGATATTCTTTCGTGATTAACAAAAATTGTTTCGATTGCTTGTCTTTCGATTCCAACGATTCCATGCCTTCGTTAAGCGTTTAATAAACTCAAAATTTAGATAAGGTTTTGTAAAGCGGTTTGTTTTAAAGTTACAATAGTTTGAATATATTACTCTATGCGATTCCTAATATGCAGAATAGATACAGTATTGTTGTAAACGCACGATATTCTAGTACAGTATGTCCAAGAATATCGTGTATTATAATTTATAAAACGATTAATTTATGCAATAATAAAATTTTCATTGTTATAAATGCACACTATTTCACATTTAAAATAGACGTACATTTGAAACTATAAGTTTTAATGAATTATAATTTTAAAAATGTAAATAAACTTTGATGTTTGTGTGTATGATATCGTAAATGTCCCCAAATCGATGCAGTACTCTGTTAAAGCTATATCAAGTTAATACAATTGTTAATACAGTTAATACAATAATATAGCGCGCGCCATATCCGTGTAATACACGGCACAGTTGATGACAGTCCACCGAATTGGACCAAATGTGACGCAGTTTAGTGAAAAGCATGGCCCGCTCCTCCTGAAGTTGCGCTCCTCTCCGTTATGCCACACCCGAATGGTGAGCTCACCGGCGGCTCCGGACTCCACCTGAAATGGCAACGGCTCACTCAGTTCGCTGGCCATCCATCCGGTTGGGCGTGTGAAACGTGTTCGACAGGCTCATCATCTGCTTATGTTTAGCGGAGACGCCCATCTCTCGCTGATTGTCGCCGAACCCGATGTACGCCGGAGTCGATCGTTACGAGTACTCGTTCAGCAGTATTTCGATACCTCCCGCGCGCCACCGCTATGTAGCAGTTCTCGGAGCCCACGTCGAAGCGGTCGGTATGGCGGCCGACTTCGGCGGCGGTACTGTTGAGGCCATGAGTAGTCAGTATCTAACAGTCAATAGTCTACCAGAAAGATAATAACGACTTACAAATATAATAAAATGAATTTTTAATTTTAATACATAATTATTATAATAGTGAACATATTTTGTCGTGTATTATGCATTGAATAACATGGAAACAAATTACTTATCAATTAAAGTCAATGATCACTATTAAGTCATATATAAACTAGTTTTTAAAATAAAATTCTACACTCTTTTTCATGATTTAAAACTCATTAATTACAAAATTCTCAATTATAGTAATTTAAAATTCAAATAAGAATAAAAAATTGTAAAAATTACAAATGCATAAAATCATAGCATAAGTCATATTTTAAATCCATTTATTTCTCTTTGCCTGATCGCGACAGATAATGGCTGTCGGCTGATGTCGAAAGTGGACCACTATGTTTCCGTCGCCATCGTTGAACTCTTTCTTCGGGAAGTGTTTGGTCACGTGATAGGCAGCCTTCGAGTGGTCGATGAATGGCGTCTTACAAATAGCGCACTCGTAATATCCGCGATCGAAATACATTCTTCTCTTCGAGCACTCCTTCATCTTATGCTCTCCTATGCAGTCGTAATTGACGTTTTCGTCACACCAGACGCACCGAACATTTCCCTCACCATCGGCCTCATACGACTGTGGACCCTTATCTGGTCCCTCCTCGTCGTCCACCTGATAGCACATCTCGCTCTCAAATCCTTCGTATAACCCTAGTGTGTAAGAATAATACGGCGGTCCGTAGATCTGAATGGCTCTCCTGAAGAACGGCAGTCTCTTGCGAAACAGATCGATGAGCCTTCCCTTGAAAACAACTTCGTAACCCGGTATCGGTTGGGGGTCTCGTCTCCGGTAACCGATCTTAGAATTAGCGGTGTCTTTCTTCAGTCCCGTTTTGAGTCTCTGCTGTTTGAAGCCCAACGCTATGCGATCCTCAATCAATGACTCGATATCGCCATTTTTCTCTTTGAGTGTCGTGTAGTGAGAGATTCGCTTCGGTTGTACACATCTCGCCGGTAAAGTAAATTTATCTTTTAATGGCGAACACGAATCCAACGAGTAATCCATTATATTTTTTCTTTGTCGTTCAATTCAATCTGCTTAAAGAAACATTTAAGAAATAATGCTGAAAGAAAGACATTATCTATTCATATCATTGGTAAATATAATTTAATCATTTTTATTGCATAAATTTTTATTAAACATTTTTCATTCTTACATACTCTAAATTGATTAAAATGAAGATTACGTATAAGAGATGTGTACGACTAGAGTTAGTTGCGACTCAAGTATGGCAGTATTTGAAAGTTGAATTTAACATTCATTGATAGCCTGTAAGAAGGTTTAGTTGTAAAATCAAACCTGTAATCATAGCCATGACTAATAAACAATAATTAATTATTAAAAATGAATACTGAAAATTATTAAAAAAGCTTTGATAATACAAATGAGCTATTTTTATATAGAATTAATTAGACATATAGACATATTACATGTATAATATACAATTGTATAATTACATGTATAATAATGTGTATGTAAAATACAATATAAACACATGTATAAACTTTGGTTAAAATATTTGAGTTATGTTAACACTCACTTCGTTTGTACTTATTGTATATTATTAATAAAATATTGGTTTAATAATTTAAGTTTTTATTTTAATAAATAAATATAGCATTTTAACAATAATTTTATATAATATTTTCAACTATTATTTTCAAATTTGTCATAATAATCAAACTTGTCATACTTGCCAAAAGTATTTTACAAATACAGGTAAATGCCTAAAGTATAACAGTAAGGCCTTGATTTGGGCAACTTTAAACTTTTTTTGCCCATCTCTAGTCAGAACTGAATTTCCTATACTTGTAGTGTTAAATAACTTAGATTATGGCAACTTTGATTTAAGCAACTAATTTGAAGTCGTTTATAGTTTTTCCCATAGAAAAATTTTTCTTGATTTTAAAAATAAATATCTATTTAATTAAATTTAAGTTAATTTAATATTCAATATTAACTTAAGCTAGTTTTATCCATAAAATCATTAGAAATCACATTATCAATCGTTGGCTTAACCAAATAACTTTGCAGTCTCTTCTTTTTTGATGAGTCTTTAGTTAATGATTTATGTTTCCCTATTAATTCATTCTTCAATTCAGTCACGACTTGTTTATCAGATGTCTTCGATCTCTTGGGCAACTTTTTCTTATGTTTATTAGAATGTTTGCGGTGTTTGACTCTTTTACTCGACTTTTTACTCTTAATTGTTTCATCTCTAGAGCTGTGTTTCCCATTAGAGTTGTCCTGTTTTTCTACAGTATTTTTCTTTTCCATAGAATTCTCATGTTTAATAGGCCTCTCTTTTGAATGATTACGAGTTTCTTTTGACCTATAATTTCGTTTGCGATGCTTCTCATCAGTAGTTAAAAATTTATATTTCGATTTTTCATCACTTTTCAAATCATAATCTTTTTTGGAAACATCTTTCTCTTCATTAATCGAAGTCGAGCTAATATTTTCATTTGTATTTGGCGACGCAGAACCAGAAACTAATTTAAAAGATTTTAATTTTTTAGATGTTTGACTTCGATTTTCTTCGCTGAAATTGATTTGATTGCTGTCATCAGATTTTTTATATTTTTTAATAACAGGTAATTCGGGAAAACGAAGCACATCTGCCGGTTGTATATCTGTAACTGTTTTATCAGTTCTTAAATTAATTTGTGCCGGATTTGCGAGACATAACAGACGAGTCGTTAGATCCAGTTTGTCAGTAGTGTTCTCATTATCATTGTGTTGAACGTCTGCACTCATATTATTCTTATCTGAAATATTACCGGTATTTTCGACATTTTCTTTCTGATTGATGTCAGCATTTGTGTTCACAATTATTTCATCTCTAGGGCTTTGTCTCCCATTAGAGTTGTCCTGTTTTTTAACAGAACGCTTATTTTCCATATGATTCTCATGTTTAATATGCTTCTCTCTTGAATGATCATGAGTTTCTTTTGAACTATAACTTCGTTTACGATGCTTGTCATCATTGGTTAAAGATTTACATTTCGACTTTTCATCACTTTTCAAATAAAAATCTTTTTTGGAAACATCTTTCTTTTCATTAATCGTAGTCGAGATATTACTTGCATTTGTATTTGGCGGCGCAGAACCAGAAACAAATTTAAAAACTTTAAATTTTTTAGGTGCTTGACGTCGATTTTCTATGCTGAAGTTGATTTTTTTGTTGTCGTCAGATTTCTTATATCTGTTAATAACAGGTAATTCTGGAAAACGAAGCACATCTGCCGGCACTATATCTGTAACTGTTTTATCAGTTCTTAAATTAATTTGTGCCGGATTTGCAAGACATAACAGACGAGTCGTTAGCAACTCATAGTCAGTAGTGTTCTCACTATCATTCTGTTGAACGACTGCACTCACATTATTATTATCTGAAATATTACCGATGTTTTGATTATAAGTATTAACATCTTTTTCATTATTTAAATTCGATGATTCACGAATAGAGGTGTTTATTTCGTCGTTAACTTTCAAATTTGTCTTTTCAATGCAAGTGTTATTTTCACTGGCATTAAATCTATAATCTCTATCGTTGCTAAACTCGCTATTTTCCCTAAAATTTGTAAATGCATTATTTTCGCCTAAAGAATTTCTTGAATTGTTATCGCAATCGCTTGAAAAGTCAGTCCTAAATCTTTTTCTACTTAAATCTTCTGTTTTATAATCAAATTGAAGATTTGATTTCAAATAAGTTTTTTCTCTCTGTTCGTAAGAGTAACTTAAACTCGATTTCCATACAATAGGAGATAAATTTGGTGACATATTAGGAGAGAAATTGGGAGAAAAATGCGAATTCGTTTGCGTCTCTTTAACCGGAGTCGAGCTATTACTTGCAGTTGTATTTGGCGGCGCAGAAACACCGCCACAAACAAATTTAACAGCTTTTAATTTTTTAGGTGTTTGACTTCGGCTTTCGTCGCTGAAATTGATTTGATTGCTGTCATCAGATTTCTTATATCTATTAATAACAGGTAATTCGGGAAAACGAAGCACATCTGCCGGCAGTATATCTGTAACTGTTTTATCGGTTCTGAAATTAATTGGCGACGGATTTGCGAGACATGACAGACGAGTCGTTGGCAACTGTTTGTCAGTAGTGTTCACACTATCAATCTGTTGAACGACTGCACTCACATTATTATCTGAAATATTACCGATATTTTCCACATTTACATTCTGATTGTTGTTGTCGTTTGTGTTGACATTTTGCTGAACACACGCCTCAGACTTCACTTCTTTAATTCTATCGACAAAATGCTGAATCGCTTGAAATAAGTATAACTTCCTGTAAGTCAAGTCTTGCTTAAGCGAAATCAAATCAATTAACCGCTTCTGGAGCTGATTATAGGTATTGAAGAGTTGTTCGCATTTCTTCAATTCAATCAATAGGTAGTTCTTCTCAGTCCTCACGACTCGCATCGTTTGCGACACTCGAGACCAGTGCTCGTGAGTGTCCTTCACGTCATTCAAGAGAAAGTCGATCTTTTCTCTGTCCGACAGCTTCGCCGGAATTATTCCCAATATTGTCTCCAAATTCATGACTAACGCCTTAATTGGAGTCGCATTTAATACACGCAAACATATAAACAAATTCTAGCATTTGCTCAAACATTAAACATTTAAACAGATGTAGCCGTTCATACAGTATGACTTATTTATACGAACCAACAATGAATTTAAAACCAAAAAACATTAATTATGATTAATATTCAAATTTGTAAAATTAATAATAGATAAATATATATTTATAAAGAGAATAACGTAAATAATTGTTTTGCAAATTCATTTTATATGTTATAAAAGATTTTAAATAAAACAAACGAAGTTAGACTAAATGTAATGATTAACACAATATACAAAACATTTATCAATAGATAGCGCTATAAGAGTCAGATTTACTCAATTTTATAGTTAACGCGTCAATAGAGAAGAATACTCACGGATTCCTCACAGAATCTGTAGGATTCAGATTAGAGAATCGTAAGCATGCGTTGAGCTCACTTTCGAGAGAAAGATAACACTTAAGATCAACTATGATTTCAAAGAGTTAAGTTATTATAATAGAAATATAAGCAATTATTATGTCATATTTAGTTTAGTGTCTGTCAAGCCTTTAAGAAATACGTTTAAGCTTTTCTTTGGAGAAAATTTTTCGCTAGAAGTGAACGTAAGTTTATTAAAATATTCAAACTTATTTTAAATTTAAGAAAAACTAGATTTACCCAATGGGTTCGCCACATAAACATTTTTCTTTTAATTTCCATTTCCATTTAAATTCTCTCTCTCTCTCTCTCTCTCTCTCTCTCTCTCTCTCTCTCTCTCTCTCTCTCTCTCCTCTATATCTCAAAACTGCTGGCGATTTCTTAAAACCTATACGTATAAAGCATTAAACACCTCTAATTCCTGTTTAAGTATTTTAATTAAATGTATTATGTATTATGCTTAAGGATAAATATAAATGATCATAGATAACAGAATTTGGAATCAACTTAATCTATTACAATAATATACATTATAGTAATTATCTTATAATAAAAATTCGCTTATCATTCCTAATTGATGCTAATATACTAAAAGTATAATTGAAAGTTAGTGATGCATAAATTTATAAATTAATGCTATCATGCATTCATATTAGTTCTACTCCTGTCTGAAAAGAAGAAAAATGATACGAGAAAAATGAATAGTCGAGAGAGAGAGAGAGAGAGAGAGTACGATTGGGACCATTTGTACTCTTGAATGCCACTATTTATAGCCTATAAATCGTAAATCAAAGAAAATTGGTTGCGCCGCGTCTCACGACATGCACTTGTATTCGCCAACATATGCTCTGTAAATCTGCACAAAAGATCGAAAAAATCTAAATACAGTGCAATTGAAATAGATTTGCAAATTTATTGTCGTACTTGAGACGCGTTTAGTATTTTAACACTATTTTTGTTCATTTTTGAATTATTTCAATTACTTTTATAAAAGTTGAACTTTTATTTGTTTAAGTAGTTTTGTTTATTTAAGTATACAATTGATTAAATTTTGCGTAAATTCAAAATATGTTCTTTTAATTATTTCCAACAATCTATTAAGTAAATATCGATGTTATTTGGCGGTAAATTTTAAATGGAAAATATATTTATAAAAGAAATTTGATAAATAATGTTTCGCAGATAATGTTATATAAATCGGGAAAAATTCTTTATAGAAGAATTAAATATAAATTCTTGACCATATATGTTATCTCATTAATCTTTTGTCGCTTTAATGTTTTTACGCAGTTATCGAAAAAGTATTTGCCGTGAAATATATGGCAATTATTTGTATGAAAGTGCGTCTCTTTATTCAATAACAATTTTCAATCAGCATTTTTCCGCCAACAAAATCTTATTGTTCCACTTCGCCGAACAAATTTGTGTTATCACATAAATCCAAGTTTGTTTGGCTTACAATTATTATTTTCGTATTTAATCTCAATCAAGAAATTTTGCGAACAGAATAAGTTAATAAAATATTAACTTAACAAATATTGACGACATTAACGAAAGCCATTTATATGTTTATTCAAATTTGATGAAATATTAATTTAATGGTAATACTATATCTTTAAAG
>JAQIYA010002248.1:0-10277 GCA_034699355.1 Microtritia minima
ATTTGTTGCCAACTCTAAGATTTTGCCATCTCATGAGTTGCCATATTCAAGGAATTTTAACATTAGAAGTATAGCAATACTCTTTGGGACATTAAAAATCTATTGCCATCTGCAAGACTTGCCAACAGATGACTTGCCATATTCGAGTATATACTGTATTTAGAGAAATTTTTCACACATATATGTGAAAATACTGCAAACTTAAGTGACATTGAAATTTTTTAATAGTGTTTGTATATATAATACGCACCCCATGTATAATGCGAGGCATTTTTCAATAATTATCACTAATAGGTTAAATTTTCGGATCGGATCGTAAAATTTTAAGGGTCGGATCGGATCGTGAAAAATCGATCCGATTTCATGCTCTAGTATGGGTAATAAAAGGGTTGACGAGTTTAGTTCACAACAAATATTTCGTGCGTAGTAACTAATGAAATAAAACATAATAAATATTTTCAATAGGTTTTACTTATTTATTAAGAAAATTCGATTGAAACTATGAGAAACTCCTAAACATCGGGATATTTTTTGAAATAACTTACAAATCGGGAAATATTCAAAAATTTAAAAAAACAACCAAATCGGGTTCATTAAAATTTGTTAATTGAGTTATTAATATATGACAAGTTAAATAAGATATCGATAAGATATCGAGAAACTTAGATATCGATTCCCGCAATTTTCTCGAAAAACAAAAATTCGGGAATTCCCGAATTACGACACGCCTGGTCATCATATATCGATGCCTATGTTAACTTACTTATGGCTGTATATAATTATTACCCTAAATATGCGGCGATACCCCGAACCCCATGTATAGCCCGCATCTAATAAAAAGTAACAAATTTAAAAAAATTGAACGCTGTGCAGCATTATTGTCAATGCTTTATAAGTTTAATTTGAACGATCACAGAATTACTTTCTTGATTATTATCACTATTTGTGTCCAATAAAATTCTGGCTAACCATTGCGTTATTGGTCACAACATATTAGCAATAAATCAATGAGCGGTAATTTTTGTGACTTATTTACAATTTTTACACAACAAAACCTCTCTTATCTGCAATGGATAATTGAAAGCTGGGAAGAGGTTAAGTGAAGGGCATTGAAAATTGATTTCGAAAAGCTCTTCTTCACGAATATGCGTCTCACGGTTTAAATCAATCGAATGAAAATTGTGATTCTGATTCTCAAATTATTAACGACATTCAACTATTGCAACCTTCTATACAGCAATACTGGCACATAATTGTAATTTACAATTTTAAACATATTTCATACTTGAATCAAACTTTACTATAGTATGCAAAATGCGCTCAATATAATGGTGATTCTTGTTAATACATAAAATTATTTTTGTCAATATATTTGAATATAAAAATAAAATATTAACTTAATAAACTAATACATTAATGCATACTTATAAGATGCGGTCTGTAAATCGTTGCGCAAAATTTAAAATTAAATAATTCAAAGACAAGTTAAGATAAAATTATGAAATTTTATTCACATATAGGGTGACCAACTCGAAATTTTCAAATTCTGAACATTTTTCAAAATAAGCGCATTTTTTCTGAACAATTCTGGACAAAATTAGATTTTATATAAGATTTAAATTTACTACAATTTAAATTGAAATTATTTTTAATACAAAGTTCTGTTTTTATTAAATCAAATTTCAATAAAAATCTTATATTTGTAATCAATTTATATTTCAATGTTGGTCACGGTTGGTCACCCTATTCACATAATGGAAAACATACATATAACATACATATATCAATTCAATTCGTGTCTTTGAATGATGGATAGAAGCCATTATTACCAATTGGGCGAAGTTTTCTTCCTATGCTTTCCATTAAAGAGTTCGCAAACATATTTACCACCAATTAAGTCATTTTAGACAGTAATAATTTTATGACATCTATATTTTTAGGTTCTTTAGTCACATGTATATTCGTTGTTTTAAGTTTATTTAACTCATATTTCGTAAATAAATTTCTTAGATATATTAATAACTTTTATGCAAAAGCTTTATTTTGTGATAAACCACTAAATTTATTTAGTTTTAATATGAGATAATTAAAAAATAGTTAATTTAATCGTTACAATAGAATGGCACAAATTACAAATTACAAGTAAACTATACTTATGTATTCATGAACATAGAGAATATAAAGTGTATTGTTATGAATGACATGACAAATGTTTTATGCATTAAAAATTATAATTAATGAACAAATTTTATTGTAATAAAATTGGTAGACAAACAATATCAAACTTACCAACTATCAGTGAAAATTAAAAATTAAAAACATATTTACATATATACAAATAAAATGTCAGATAAAAGGTGCCACAATTAATTAATTAATAAAAAGACCAGATATCGGGACTAAATATCCCTTATATTTATAAAAGGGAAATGACAAACCACTTTGACAAATGTAAAATCTTACAAATGATAAGTTTATCTCAATGATTTTCTTTAAAATATTGATTTGACACTAATTATAGTACAAAGATATCATATAAAAACACATTTGAACATTGATTCGCAATTTCGTCATTTGGCATTTAAATCGTACATTAAAACACGTTTAAATTAAAAAATATAAAATCATTGAGCAAATAATTGGTATAACAAAAGTAGAATTTCAAGTAATCTTATATTTCATGAAAAAAGCACGCATTAGTTTATCGATAAGTTTTTCTGTCTTCTCTTATGAGTAGTCAAATAAATTAACTCATTCACTAAAATTGATTTACGAAATGAGGCATTAAAACAAATTTCACTAGAATTAAGTTCAATCTTGTTCCCAAACTTAACAAATTAATAAAAAATTTTCATCTCTAACTTTGCTATTAATGCTGCATTTTATCGCTTTCTTTTTCTTTTTCCTATCAAGTTATCAATAAAACTCTCAACATTTTCGTCTCTTTTAGCAATTGGTGCTCTAGAGGGGGGCAATTGAACCCCTTTCACCATATCGGCTGCTTTTTCGGCAATCATTATTATCGGTGCATTTGTATTGCCAGAAACAATTTTCGGCATAATAGAGCCGTCGATTATACGAAGTCCTTTTATTCCGCCGAGAACTTTGAGTTCGGGGTCGACCACAGCTGTGGGATCCCATGGAGCACCCATTTTGGCCGTACCGACGGGATGGTAAATGGTGGCCGTGTAGGTACGCGCCACGCACGCCAAGTACTTGTCGCTCCACATCTCGTATATTTCACATCCAGGAAATACTGTCTCGAATAAGCGCGCGTTGAACTTCTGATAGGGCGGAGTGTGACCGACAGCTATCGAAATTTTCATGGCATCCACAACAGCGAGAATGTCGTCGGGATGAGTCAAATATTTCGGATCAATTATCGGCGGATCATATGGATTAGCGGAGCGCAGTTCGATGTATCCCACACTTTTCGGTCTCAGCAAAACTGGATACATGCTAAACGTGTCGTATGGCAGATAAGGCACGTAAACCTTTTCCCACATTTCTTTCGAAAATCCCTGAACTCTTCGAAATGTCTGTCCGTCATCCGAAGTCGGTCCACCAGAAAGCATATGTATCTCAAAATCTGGATAATCGTCTGAATGATTAGCGTATTTTGTTTTTATAAATCCAAGGCCTTCAACCCCGCCGAGTGCTGTCAGAGGTCCTGTTAAGTACATTAAACAAAACTTCAATATTTTAGTGATAATTTACGATTTAATTCATAAATCAAAGTAATAAATTCAAATTTATGAACTGTTTGTTAAATCAAATTTTCTTTATGATTTGATTGCCGCCCATATGCTAAAAAAATCAATTCTTATTGCTATCCGAGTGTAACAATTGTTCTCATTTGATTAAAACACGCACTTTCAGGACATTTCTTAATTTTTCTCATTATAATTTTTTTATAAAAAATTTGTTTAAATAAATAAATAAATCTAAATAAATATAGCACTTTATAGTACTCTAAAATGATTGAATAAATAAATAAATATGCTTTGTTCAAAAAACAAATGATAATATTTAAAGAGTTATTTAAAATATATTTGAATCTTTAAAAACAAGCGGTTAATTGAAGTGAAACATTTCTTTATATTTGCATGTTATTTTAATACATTGAATATTTAATTTCATGGATTATTAAGCAAACAATAAATATTGTAAACTTTTTCACGCTTTTTGATTCAACAGAATTGTGTATTTATTTGTTTAATAATCATTATACTATATGAATAAATGATTAACGCTGAGACAGCAGTTTTTACTTAACAATACCTTAGATAATTGAATCAATTACTAAATAAATACTTGTCTTATTTAAATATATAAATACAAACTTTAAATAACAAAATAAAAATACCTCTTCCAGAAGAAAAGTATGATATAATATTGGGTATTGAGACGACACGTCGCTGTATGAGTGAAATCTTTTGATCACAAGTAAAATGCACACCTCCAGGGTATATGTGGTCTTGCAAGTTGAGCCCAACTGGTAAATCAGCCACTAATGGGATTCCGTGAGCGAATAAATGATTTTTGGGCCCAACACCGGACAACATTAACAGTTGTGCCGTATTTATCGAGCCCGCAGATAATATAATTTCCTTTTTGGCGTAAACTATATGCGACAAAGAAAAGCGATCGAATTGAACGGCGACCGCTCTTTTGAACTCATTAAAGATAACTTTGGTAACATAAGCGAATGTGACCACATGTAAATTTGGCCGATTTCTGGCGCTCTGGAGAAACGCTTTCGATGTCGAACATCGAGCCCCGCGCCGAATAGTGCCCTGTGGTATAGCAAAGCCCGTATGTGTCGGACCATTCAAATCTGTATTTGGATATCCCAAATATTTTCCCGCCTCGGGAAATGCAGTAGCGATAGGACTGGCATCGGGAGGACTCGAAACTGTGAGCAAACCGCCGACGCCGTGATATCCTATGAACAACATATTTATTATATTTAGTTATATAAAAATTAATCATTCATTATTAAAAGTTTGAACAAAACAGATACAGAGTTTTTGGCAAATTCAAATATTAAGTAACTTAATATAAACATTTTAATTAAAAGCTTAAAAAACAACTTCAAAAAATGACATAAAAAAATTCAGAGCAAAGAAGTAAAAATGTGGAGTGAATCTATTAAGTAATACCCCATTGTGTAATTAAATTTCAAGAGTAAAGTGTAAATGTATTATGTATTAGTTTCAATTTGGTATATTTGGGGTAATTTACCAAAATTGAATAATTAAATTGATAGCGATGTTTGCTAATTAGCTTTGAAACAAAGTTAATGCGAGTAATAAGCAATAATTGCAAATTATTTTCCTTTTTAAAAAACAGTCCATAATGTTTCCATTTTAAAGTTATCGAATGCTTAATAGAGTTGATATAAATGTATAATTTTTAATAACTACCAAAATATTTGTCTATAACTGCGATAATTAAAATATTCCCGAATTTTCACTCTAAGATATTCAGGCCTTTATAAAGTGAATTAGACTATGAAGCCGGTATACACGGGATATAACGTCATGCGAATGTAATACACATTTAAATGTATTTTAAAAAATTATTATAGTTTTTGTAATATTAACTATACTAAATTTTACTTATAAAAGCTAAATTATGAATTTAAAATGCCTGATATCCGGCCGTCGGCACCATTTGATAAAGAAAGAGAACGTCAAGTGGTCAACACATAAGCATTTTATTAGACTTGCAAGCGATCAAAATTGGAAATTAATATGTTTTAATAAATAATATTACCATTTTATCATATTTTTAAATAAAATTTTAATAAAATAAAATATTTTTAAATAATTGAACGCAACTATAATCACAAACGAAGTGAACGCTTACATAATTCACAAATATTTTCAGTTCGGATTTATATAATATGTCAATTAATGTTATAATATCAAAAATATTTATTATATATGTATATAAATATTATGCAAAAAATAATTTATAAAATAGTAAAATCGGCTTATAAAAGTATATATCTTGTTTGATCATATTCGTACGGAAAACAAATACATTTAATACTTTGAGGACGTAATTTTAAAGTTTATTGTTAGTCTAAAGTATATACCGGTATGCCGTTAAACACTATTAATAAAAATGTTGACGATTTTTTCACTTAACAAACGGCTCACACAGCTATATGAGCGGAAATAAGGTAATTTTCTTCATTTAATACAACGTAAAATAAGGTTAATTGTTAAGTTGGAATTTATAAATTTATGTTTTTCTTATAATTATTGATATAAAAATGCAGGAAATTCATAATTTACAAACAAAATAATTTGTTTTAAATAAAGAAATCAGTATTAAAACAATATGCCTAATAATAGTAACAATTTTTCTTTAAGGACAAGTACTATAAAGCCTCAGAATGAAAAGATAATGTCTGTATTCATAAATTTCATAATGTCATAGATATCTGAATTCACTAAATTTAATTTAATTTCAAACAATTAATTTAGTTAATAATTCAAATATGATATTTCTTAATATACTAATATATATATATATTTAGCTTAAAACAATCAATTAAATGATTAACAGAGTCTAGATTAAAATTATTACAACTTTAAAACTTTAAAACAAAAATTATTACCATTAACGGTTAATTTAACAAAACTGATCAAAATTTTAAACACCGACTTAAATGCAAATTGCAGTTTAAATCTAAGCACAAAATCATTTGATTACTTATTGTATTATTTGTTCGTTTTAAAGCTAAAAGGATTTAGTATAGCGTCGGTCATATTTTATAGTAATAAATAATAAAATACAAACTATTCTGGCATTTGATGCGTTTTGCACAATCATAGGGAAGATTTGTTTAATTCTTTAACCTAATTCTTTCTAAAACTTTAGTCTTCATCATAAATTTCAGAATATTTAAGTTCAATTTATCTATTTAATTAATTAATTTATTTAATTATTCTTTCAAATTAACTATTCTTTTAATTATAAAATTATTTAAAATTTTTACTAAATATAACATTAGTAAATATTTTTGTAATTAAGAAAATTTAAGACAAATGTTTAAATTATTTTAATGTAAAATTTGTGCAAATTATATTTAAAAATTATTTAAGATTTACTTTTATTTAAAAATTGAAAAAAGGGATAAATATCAGATTTGTAATTTCAAAGGCAAAGCCGACCATTACATACTAATGCGATTAAAGCAACACTAAAATTAGACCTAAACATAATGTCAGCTTTATTTAATTACGTTTTGTTTTATATATTTAATTAGGACAAAATAAGTTTACAATCCATTAAACTATTTTAAAATATAAGGTCTTATAAATCAATGGTCACGCTTATTACACTGAAAATTGATTTGATAAAAAAATTTGATGAATTCCTTGATCGAACTAAAAATAGAGAAAAGCAGAGGCACTGGTTTGGCGAAACCGCTGAGTTTTCTACAATTGCACCTTAAATTGGTTCAGCGGAACGAAAATAACAATTGCTAACAGAGGAAACAAAATAAAAAACATGTCATGCGAAAGCATTAGTAGAACTTTTTTTCCATTTGACCATGAATTAAAAAGTAGGTAAGGAAAGACATTGAATTATGAGCGATCGTATTAAATACATCATTTTTGCTGATCAACGCCTACACTCAAGTTAGTACCCTTTATTAATATTATTTGGCAAAACTTACAATTGTTAAAATTGTAAGAAAAAACTATATAAACAAATTTTAAACAATCATGCGTTAATAATAATATTTGATTGATTGAAATGTCTCAATTTTTTTACATACCATTGTATGCAATACTTGGATCGCGATTATCTTCTGATTTTAAGAAATAAGGAAAAACTTCATCCCAAGACCAACCATAAGCACCATTTTGAGCCCAGTTATCATAATCTCGTGGGTTTCCTCTAATATACAGCATATAATTCAAGACCGAAGAACCTCCAAGAACTCGACCGCGAGGCCATCGACTTCTCTATGAAAGTAATAAATAAATTAATAGTTAAGCTAAATAGTTATTAGTTGTTATTGTGATCCTTTTATCAAATAATTTACTATATAAAAAGTCTAAACACAAATAGTTAGGAAAGCTATAATTTTTTTTTGTAATTCACACGAAAACAAGTTGGACTGAAATAAATGGCTCATATAATTTTTTATACATTTGAAAATGTAAGCTTTTCTCTATATATAATTCTTCATTTAAATTTGTAAAAACATTATTTTTAATAACATTTTTCCAATATTTATCATATTTTAAAGTTTTATACTGAAAGCAAATTAAATATATTAAGTCAAATTGATGAGTCAGTCAGTGGCAAACAAAAGTTACTAAACAATATAATTCACTTAAAACTTTTCTTTAAAGCTTAATTTAATTCTTTGTAAAATATTCATATTCACAAAAAAAATAATAATAATAAATAAATGCATTTCGAATGTCCTCATTTAAGTTTTGGTTAAAGAAAATTACATTGTTATAGAGTCGTGATAAAGTTTTATCCATATATACTTCATAATTGTTGTTGTATACAAAGTTAGCACATAAGAATAAGAAATGTCAATTCATGTTATATATCAATAATGAGTTGTCAATTAATGTGTTAGTGAATACCCTATTGATAAGTCCGAAACATGACGCTTCTTGAGGTTCGGTCTGATAGGCCCAGTCGATAGGTGTCATCTGAAGAGTGGCCGCGGCCAGTGGTATATCGCTGAATAAATTTTCGGAACCGCCGGCTTCGAGGAGAAGCACCTTAAAAGAGGGGTTCTCAGACAATCGATTAGCCATTACAGCACCAGCAGATCCGGCACCGACTGTAAATAGCAATATAATTAACAGTTAAAGGGCTGCGAAACATGAGTGACATCAAATCAAATATAAGGTCAAGGCTGTTATTTTTAGACATGAAAAGTATGCGCCTTTTTTATTAATCTGCGAACACAACGCAACGTAATTTAGAGTTAAGCGTAATAAAGCACAATATTTTTTACGAAACTAATTAATTGCTTGATATTGACCCACATATGAAAGTGAATCAACAGATTAGATGCTAATCAAGTTGAGGTCCAAATTCGCACTCAACGGACTAACTCAATACAACTTAAGCCAGGCTTCAAAAGTTTGGCTCTAAAGTTTGACTCGTCAGGCATTTAATAGTCAAATTAATAAAAGTAAATCCTTAATTCAATTTCACGTGAAAAACAATGCATATATTGTTGGGTGCGTTAAATCGGGTCAAACGCTTAAACGCTTTATGGATTTTAGGTCGGAAAGGGACAAACTTTTACATGCATTGTTGCGATGCTATTATTGTCATTGACCTTCATTAGCGTATCGATTAGTATAAGTGTCACCAATAAGTCGCGACTAACTGTCGACAACTGTCCACAACCGCCAACACTTACCGACGATGTAATCGTATTCCTGGTCCCAATTGTTCCTCGAGATAGAGATGGAGTGGTCGGCGGCGCGAATCCACAAGAGAGTGGCCAACGGGACGAGCGCTGGCAGGAGTGGCACCACATTCACCATTGCAATCAACAACAATCAACTGCAGTCGACGACAACAACCATTCCCAACGCAATCGTGTCTGGAGTGCACTCAAGTCTGGTCCACACATGACTAACTTTGCGCACCAAAGTTTGAAACTGAAATGTGAATCAACGCGAGGCTCAGCTTATATGTCAAACACTTCGCAAAGTTTTCCCAACACAGAGGGAGTGACTGGCGAGGCATCGCATCGCTGCCCATAACACACCACTGCATACCTATGCTACCTATGCTATACCACTCACCTATGCTATCATCAACTCTGTAATTAACTTCAATGCATTAATTGCAACGCAAAAATAGATAAATAAATAGATTTGACAAACTATCGTAAAATTCATCAAATTTGTATAAAATTACAAGATTTTGGCTTAACTTAAATTAGAAACGACTTAATTTAGACCACGATATAACTAAAATATTAAAAGAAAACTATATTATTCAAACTTCAAAAATCACTACCTTTAGACTATGAAGGGAAGTACTTTTTAGGTCAATTCAATAAATTAAATTTGGCGGTCAAATGCGGTCAAATGCGGTCAAATGCGGTTCAAATAATTTTAAATAAAATTTTATGTTAAATAACATTTAAATATATATTATGTCTATACATATGTGTATAGTATAATTAGAGATAATACTTTTCGGTCAGCTCGAATTATTAAATTCGGCGATCAAATTCGGTCAGACCGAAAAAATTCAGTAAAATA
>JAQIYA010002249.1:0-10276 GCA_034699355.1 Microtritia minima
CCAGACATCATTTCAAAAGGTTTGAAATATGATGGACTTTTGTTTTGATAGTAATTCCAGTAATGCATGATTTGTGATATCAAACAGAGTAAATTAAGCTTAATTATGCACATATTAAACAGTGTATTGACATTTGTATTGACAAAATAGGGAAAATTTCCAATTATTAAATTTATAAATGTATTATTTCGGTTGATTAATGTAATAGAAATCAGAGATCGGATCATATTAAAAAATAAAATGGTTAAAACAAATATTGGATGAAATAATGAGTGTCTTTTATTATAACTAACATAATAAGGAGATAAACCAATTTTATAAAAATGATTTCCTGACCATTTGATAATTAACTTTGCAGATAATATTCGTTTGGAGTCAATAATTTCCATATTTAATTATATCTAATTTAATTTTACTATTCAAACTTAAATAAATTTGTATGCTTTATGAAACGATACAATAATTTGAAAATTGTTGCATTTGAAGCTTAATGTTAGGTTAGGTTAGTAACTGTTTTAAGAAACTGTATTAACTGTATTTAAATTTAAATATTTTTTTCGAATAATATTATAAAATGCTAAGCAAATATAATTTTAATAAAGTTAAAAATAAGAAATATTTAAGTGAGTTTGTTAAATATATTTGAAATATAATACAGATAAATATGTAACATAAATCATAATAAATATGTAATATTAAATTTTAAAATAACTTTTATAAAATATTATATAAATAAGTCATTTTTCTCTATTTTTATTTTATTTTTAAAAAAATATTAAGTGTTATTATTTAAATATTTATGTTTTTGACTTATTTTATTTATTCGCTATACATATGCACTATTATTGACATTGTTATTAGTTTATTATTTACTTTAAGTTTTCTTTTTAAAAGCTATATAACTTATGTTTAAAATTATATATAAACTTATGATTTTGTTGATGGACTACATTGACTAGAGGTAGGACTTCTATATTATAATATTTGAATGCTTATTATAATAGGAATTTTGTTAATTAGCAATAATAATTTGAAAGTTAATGAGAATTAGCTCAATAATGAATATTAGAGAGATGTCACAAAAGAATGTACAAAATACTAAAATATTAGTAATTGAGACATATAATGTTAGGGAGAATTTTCTTTTAAGTATTAATGTTAGCGCTTCGTAAATTTTATTGTTGTAAAAAGTAATGTTTTGAAAATTAAATATTATTACTGCAGTTTTAGACACTTTAGGCCATTTTCCTTAATTAATAATGTCTATATGGCCATTAGTCCACATCGGATTGATTCCCAAAATCAACCTTTATTTACAAAGTCAGCCGAGGGGGTGAGAGGTTGGGGTGAGATTTAGATTATATAAGGGAGAAAATTCTCCCTAAAAATGAATTTTGAGGTCTTCACGAATAGAACGAGGTCTACTGCTTCGAGTCAATCAAATGAATATTGTGATTCTGTTTTTGAAAATAGTAATGACATTTAACTTTTGGACCCTAATATAGAACAACATTATGATATACTCGAAGTATTTCTTGTTGAATCTGATATAAGAATTTGATGGCTTTGAATAAATAATTATAAAATTTATAATTGTTTATTATTTTTGAATAAAAACTTTGACTTTGAATAAAAATTTCATATTTAATCCGCACTCATGTATACCCCGCATAGTAAAAAAAATTCAAAATACACTTTTTTATGTACCCCGCGAGGTATATTCGTGAAAATACGGTAATTGAAATTTACATATAAAGAATAGACATAAGATATGTTTGCACTCTTTATTACTAATTAGTCTTTTAATTAAGGTCTATTAACAAATTTTAATGATGCATTTAAGTATAAGTTTTAAACATTTGATACATACAATGTTTGCAATTGTGTATACAATACATTAATAATTTATAATACAATATGTAAAAAAATTTATAGTTAAGAAATTTATATTATAAATCATATTATTAAAAACTTATTTAAACCAATAATATCTGTTTGTTTAAGTTAAAACTAATAAGTCATGTTTTTATAAATAAAAGAAAGAAAATAAATTTACAAATATTAATATAATTAAGTTTGAGAATTATGAAATGATAAATATAAACACATGATAATTATAATTATATTTCACTTTATTTAATACTTTTAATTTTATTAAATGATACATCAAATTATATGAAGCATTTAGAAAAATCTATAATTTCCAATTGTTTTCAACAAATGACATGTAACATGCATAATGTAAGATAGCTAATTAAAAATGATTTTTCAAATGTTGATCTATGTTTTGTTTATCAAACTAATTTCTGTAAAATTAATTAATTTTGTGTATTTAAAATATTTTCATTAATACTTTCATAACAAGATCTTGTCGTTATATCGCGATGAAGTTTATGGTTAAACTCGGTTGAATATAATGCTATTAATTTATTTGTATTTAACAGCTAAAGATATATTTCCATTATTTTTAAAAAGTAAGCAATCATTAAAGTTATTATCTGAAAAAATTAATATATAAAATTATATTCTTTACTTAGACTTAAATTATATATATATATATTAATTTATATTTAATTTTTAACTAATTTTAACTTTCAAAAGAAATATTTTTATTTTTGATAGATTTTACTCATTATAAATAATTCAAGAAAATGTGAAATTAAAAACTGAATTCACTGAATTACTATTTTACTAAATATATTTTTTCTCCATAAATTTTCTGTACCATCTATATATTGTTTAGTAAACATCATATCATACCATACCTGATAAAATCGAAAATAATCAATAATAAAAAAATTCCAACACGAAAATCCAAAATTCTTTTTTCCAATAAAAGATAACACCTTTGATGAGTAAAAAAATACTTAAATAATTAAATTATTAAATTAACATTCAATTTAAAAATATATATAAGTAAATAGAAATGGTCAAAATAAAATAAATTAAAATATTATTAATTTTTCATCGATTTTGATGGCATTATTTTTGTGTTAATATTTGTAGACAATTCAGAAAAGTTCACATTTCCTTTATCTGTGACCTCTATAATTACTAAAACAAAACAATTGTCGTCGAATTTAAAGTAGATTTAAATTTAAAATACAGTACAATATAGTAAAAATTTAAATAAAACCGATAAAATATGAATAATATTTAATTTAATTTGTGTGTAAATTTTAAAATAGTATCTATATTTTTAAAAATAATTTTATAAATAAATACTAATTATAATTTTTTAAAAATTAAGTTACCCTAAAACACAAAGATAATCCCCACCCCGTGTATACCAAGAACTTCTTTAATTTTCAATAATTAGCAAATTTTGAATAAATTTTCTTGAATTCCCGGCACCCAATTATAATTACATAATGCCATGTAATTAATGTTTAGATTAATTTTAAAAAGTAGTAATATTAGTATATTAGTAACTATTGGTAAATGCTTTTAAGAAATATTAGTGGCATTCTTGAAGCTTTCTATTTTGAATATGACGAAGAATTGGTGAATTAGAATAAATTATTCTAATTTTTTTTTAAAATTTGGAATAATTTAATAAACTCCATGCATGACTTTTAACAAATTTCACTTTTTTAATGATAACCCGCGGCGTATCTTAGGGTATTTTGGATATTTAATATTTTTATAACTTTAAATTTTAATTAATTTATTTGCCTATAAAATAATTATATAAATAACTTTTTTGTTTGAAAAGGTTTTTGTAATTTATATAATTTTTAAATCTAAATTATGATTAAATAAATATATATAAAATTTACTCAACTTTAATTCGTTTACTTATAGAAAATTTTCTAGTGTTTAAATGTAATAATTTATATAATAATTTGTTGGAAATTTTTGCGTTAAATGCTACCGAAGATGCGGAGATTAAAAACGAAGATATTAAAAATCCAATTACAATTTCAACGTAAATAAGTGTTAAGAAAAGATTATATCTCAATTTAACAGTCAAAAGATTAACCATAAAAAAGCATAAAATGGATGTGTATAAAGATGTTAACCAAAATGCAAATTTTGACCAATAATTTTCATTATAATTATTTATTTCCATATTTATTATATTTAGAGTTTTCATAATAGAAATGATGTCGAATTGTTTTGATTTATTTGGGAAATTTTCAATTATATGTTTATTAATAGTTTTCAATTTAATTGATAAATAATAGCAAATGATATAAAAATAAACCAATTGCCAAATTAGTATAGCACTAAGAAAGTAACCATCTATTACTGTCATTAAACTCCAAAAAATTGCCACAAAAAACAATTCATATGAATTGCAATAACTATAATATGGTATAAATGATAGGAAAAAACCAAATAAAATTATGGCAAAATTTAAGTTAAATTCTGAAAATTTAAATAAAAGCTTAGATATCTTTAAAAACTTCATGATTTCAATTTCATCTGTGAGTCCGATATGTTGAGGAGTGACCAAACCAGACATCATTTCAAAAGGCATGAAATATGATGGACTTTTGTTTCGATAGTAATTCCAGTAATGCATGATTTGTGATATTAAACAGAGTAAATTAAGCTTAATTATGCACAAATTAAACAGTGTATTTACATTTATAAAATAGGGAAAATTTCCAATTATTAAATTTATGAATGTATTATTTCGGTTGATTAATGTAATAGAAATCAGAGATCGGATCATATTAAAAAATAAAATGGTGAAAACAAATATTGGATGAAATAATGAGTGTCTTTTAATATAACAAACATAATAAGGAGATAAACCTATTTTATAAAAATGATTTCCTGACCATTTGATAATTAACTTTGCAGATAATATTCGTTTGGAGTCAATAATTTTCATATTTAATTATATCAAATTTAAATTTACTATTCAAACTTAAATAAATTTGTTTGCTTTATGAATCGATACAATAATTTGAAAATTGTTACTATTTGAAGATAAAAAATAAATTAAAATAAGCTTATTTTAAATAACTGTATTTATAGACTTTTAACTGTATTTAAATTTAAATATTTTTTCGAACAATATAATAAAATGCTAAGCAAATATAATTTGAACAATGTTAAAAATAAGAAGTATTTAATTGAGTTTGTTATTAAATATATTAGAAATATTATAATACAGATAAACATGTAACATTAATCATAGTGAATATGTAATATTAAATGTTAAAATAACTTATAACTTAAATTTTATAAAAAATATTATATAAATAAGTCATTTTTCTCTATTTGTATTTTTTTTAAAAAAATATTAAGTGTTTTATTAAAATTTTTATGTTTTTGACTTATTTCATTTATTCGTTATACATATGTACTATTATTGACATTTTTATTAGTTTATTATTTACTTTAAGTTTTCTTTTTAAATGCTATTTAACTTATGTTTAAAATTATATTATATTATTATATATTGATGCATAAATGATTTTGTTGATAGACTACATTGACTAGTGGTAGGACTTCTACAAATTTTTAATATTTGAATGCGGGTAGAATGTGGGGTGAGATTTAGATTATATAAGAGAGAAAATTCTACCTAAAAATGAATTTCGAGGTCTTCACAAATAGAATCTACTGCTTCGAGTCAATCAAATGAAAGTTGTGATTCTGATTCTGAAAATAGTAATGACATTTAAGTTTTGGACCCTAAAATACAAAAACATTATGATATACTCGAAGTATTTCTTGTTAAATCTGACGAAGAATTTGATGGCTTTGAATAATTGATTATAAAATTTATAAGTTTTTAATATTTTAGAATAAAAACTTTGACTTTGAAATTTGTCTTTGAATAAAATTTTCATTTATACCCCGCATAGTAAAAAAATTCAAAATACACATTTATATACCCCGCGGGATATATTCGTGAAAATACGGTAATGGAATTTAATAGAAAAGGAAACTTACATATAAAGAATAGACCAAAGATATGTTTGCACTCTTTATTACTAATTAGTCTTTTAATTAAGGAGTTTTAATGATGCATTTAAGGTTAAGTTTTAAACATTTGATACATACAATGTTGGCAATTGTGTATAAAATACATTAAAATTTTTTAATACTAATTATATGTAAAAAATTATAGTTAAGAAAGTTATATTATAAATCATATTATTTAAAAAAATTATTTAAACCTATAATATCTGTTTGTTTTAATTACAACTAATAAATCATGTTTTTATAAATAAATAAATAAAATAAATTTACAAATATTAATATAATTAAGTTTGAGAATTATGTAATGATAAATATAATCACATGATAATTATAATTATATTTCACTTTATTTAATACTTTTAATTTTATTAAATGATACATCAAATTATATGAAGCATTTAGAAAAATCTATAATTTCCAATTGTTTTCAACAAATGACATGTAACATGCATAATGTAAGATAGCTAATTAAAAATGATTTTACAAAAATTAATCGCTGTTTTATTAAACAAACTAATTTCTGAAAAATTAACTAATTTTGTGAATTAATTAAAATTTTTTGATCAATTCCTTCAGAACCAGATCTTGAAGTAAGATCGCGATGAAGTTTATGGTAAAACTCGGTTGAATATAATGCTAATAATTTATTTGCATTTAATAGCTAAAGATATATTTGCATTATTTTTAAAAAGTAAGCAACCATTATAGTAATTATCTGAAAAAATTAATATATAAAATTTTATTCAAGAAAATGTGAAATTAAAAAGAGAAATTACTATTTTACTAAATTTATTTTTTCTCAATAAATTTAATATGTCATCAAGTTTTTATAAACAACATATCATACCATACCTGATAAAATCGAAAATAATCAATAATAAAAAAATTCCAACACGAAAATCCAAAATTCTTTTTTCCAATAAACGGTAACACCTTTGATGAGTAAATGCAAAAAAATACTAAATTAATTATATCAAATTAATATTCAATTTTAAAATATATATAGAAATGGTCAAAATAGAACAAAATAAAGTATTTTTAATCTTTCATTGATTTTGATGGCATTATTTTTTGTCTTAATATTTATAGACAGAAAAGTTCTCTTTTCCATATTCGGTGACGTTTTTAAATACTAATACAAAACAATTGTCATCGAATTTACAGTACAATACAGTAAAAAGCATATTAGGGTTTTTTGAATATTTAATAATTTATAACTTTAAGTTTTATTTTATTTTTATAGTTCATAAAAAATTATATAAATAACTTTTTTGTTTGAAAAGTTTTTTGCGATTTATATAATTTTTAAATCTAAATTATGATTAAATAAATATATATATATATATAAAATTTACTAAACTTTAATTCTTTTATTTAGAAAAAATTTTCTTCTGTTTAAATGTAATAATTTAAATAATAATTTGTTAGAAATTTTTGCGTTAAATGCTACCGAAGATGCGGAGATTAAAAATGCAGACGTTAAAAATCCGATTACAACTTCAGCGTAAATAATAGTTAAGAAAACATTAAAACTCATTTTAACAGACAGAAGGTTAACCATAAAAAAGCATAAAATAGATGTGTATAAAGAGGTTAACCAAAATGCAAACTTTGACCAATAATTTTCATTATAATTATTTATTTCCATATTTATTAAATTTAGAGCTTTCATAATAGAAATAATGTCGATTTGTTTGGATTTATTTGAGAAATTTGCAATTATATGTTTATTAATAGTTTTCAATTTAATTGATAAATAATAGCAAATAATATAAAAATAAACCAATTGGTAAATTAGTATTGTACTAATAAAATAACCATCTATTGACATAATTAAACTCCAAGGAATTGCCACAAAAAATAATTGATATCCAGTGCAATAATTATAATATGTCATAAATGGTAGCAAAAAGCCAAATAAAATTATTACAGAATTTAAATTAAAGTCTGAAAATTTAAATAAAAGCTTAGATATCTTTAAAAATTTAATGATTTCAATTTCATCTGTGAGTCCAATATATTGAGGAGTGACCAAACCAGACATCATTTCAAAAGGCTTGAAATATGATGGACTTTTGGTTCGATAGTAATTCCAATAATGCATGATTTGTGATATTAAACAGAGTAAATTAAGCTTAATTAAGCACATATTAAACAGTGTATTGATATTTAGAAAATAGGGAAAATTTCCAATTATTAAATTTACGAATGTATTATTTTGAACGATTAATGTAATAGAAATCAGAGATCTGAACATCATTAAAGATAAAATGATGAAAACAAATAGCGGATGAAATAATGAGTGTCTTTTAATAGGACTAACATAATAAGGAGATAAACCTATTTTATAAAAATGATTTCCTGAAGATTTGATAATGAACTTTGTGGATAGTATTTCTTTAGAGTCAATAATTTCCATATTTAATTATATCAAATTTAATTTTACTATTCAAACTTAATTAATTTTGCATGATTTATGAAAAAATACAAATTTGAAAATTGTTATATTTGAAGATAAGAAACAAATTAAAATAAGCTTAATATAAGTAACTGTTTTAATAAACTGTATTAACTGTATTTAAATATAGATATTTTTTTCGAATAATAAAATAAAATGCTAAACATAAATAATTTTAGCAAAGTTATATTATGAAATATTTAAGTGAGTTTATTAAATATATTTAAAATATACAATATATGTAACATAAAAAATATGCATATTAAATTTTTAAATGACTAATAAAAAATATTACAGAAATAAGTCATTTTTCTCTATTTGTATTTTATTTTTAAAAAATATTAAGTGGTTTATTTAAATTTTTTTGTGTTTTGTTGACTTTTTTTATTTATTCGTTATACATATGCACTATTATTGACGTTGTAGTTCATATATTATATTAACTATATATTATTTACATTTAGTTTTGTATTTAAAAGAAATAGCTTTTTTAAAAGCAAAAGCAATATTTTATTATGTTTATAATATTTTTTCATGCTTTATTGATCATATCGTGATATACGCAATATACCATTAAAGTAAGATTATATCTTGCAATTAACAATTAAATACTTGCCTCAAATACCTCAACAATAAGCCACTGATGATTAAAACTGAGAGTTGTCGAAACACTCGGATGTCTTGCATGGACATCGAGAAAATTCACTGAAATTGTAAATTCAAATAATGTATTTTATCAAAGTTTTATAATAATTTTTAATATTATAAACAATTTTTTGATCTTACAAACAATTCGATGGCTTTTGATAAAATTTAGTATTTTGCAATACTTTTCATAAAAAAAATTTTCTTAGATAACCCGCGAGTAATATTTGTATGTTTAAGGTAACATCATATTTGTTGAGCATAAATAATTTATTAGATTATATAATTTTTATTTTCTTGACTTTTTATTGGATTTAACAGAAAATTTTGTTTTATTAGATTATAAATCTTAAATTATATTTAAATTTAAATGTTAATAATTTATTTTATATTCGTTTCGATTTATAATTCCATTAGAAATCAAAGTAATCCTTAAATGTTAATTAAAGCAACTAAAAATGCAATAAGTTTTTTCAATTTTCATCAAAGCCTGATATTAAATTAAATATAGTAAATTTAGTTATATAACACAAAAATTAATTGACAAATTATCGAAATTTATTGGACATCATAAACTTTTAAATAAAAAAAATAAGTCTTATAGTCTTCGCAATTAAGAAGTTGTTGACAGAACTCTCTCCACAACACTCTCTGTCTTTGAAAATCGATTTTCCGTTTAGCTCTCAATTCAACGCAATCAAAGATAGTTTGCATTTATATAATATAAACTTCAATAGTTGTATGTTATTTATAACAAAATAATTAGAATGCACGAGATTTAATAATACTTTATATGTGGCGCCGATTAGAACTTAAATTAAAGAAATTTACTGCATTTACAACAATACTTCGGCAATACTATATAACACCATAAGGTTTTAAGGGAAAGACTTGATTGTGATTATTGGCATTGTTTGGCATCAAATATGGAGACAATTAGTAGTGATAATATAGATATGGGTTTTAAGAGAATAATTAAGCATAAAATGGTTAAATACGAGAAGAAGATTAATAAATGGGAGAAATCGAATGATTTTTTTGGTGTGGTATCGGATCAACGATTCAGTGATAAACCTATTGATGACTGTGTTGGCGATCATTACAACAAAATTGTCAATAAAGGCAAGAATTGGTTTGCATGTACTTATAATGGCTGTGAATACGGAGCAATCAATGAAGAGGTGATCATTTCGCACGTCAGACAACATTTAAATAGACAATTGAAGAAAA